>CAEFZX010023180.1:0-23154 GCA_903066825.1 Alfaro cultratus | reverse complement strand
TCAACACATCAATGATCTTTAATTGCAGTTATACATTTTACATCATCTCAAGTTCAATGTTAAAATCACATTCATAACTTCTTTAGCTTTTCTGATTTAGCATTCATTTATAATTTTATGATAACCATAACTTATTCTTTTTATAATCATTATTTGATACTACAGTTACAGTAACTTGTTTTACTTGTAAGCATTCCCATAAGTGTAAGTGTAAGTATTATTATAAGTAAACCAATATTAATATAAGTATTTTACTTTGAATCTTATCCAATTTACCCAAAATGTTTAGGTTTTATTCTTTAAAACTTTCATGCTTTGAAATAAGGCGAGGTCTCATCTATTTTTATAACTTTCTGCAGGCTGGAAACTTACTTCCTTTTTTTTCAGGAAACCTGCTCTTCCTGTCTCATCTCTCTGACTTACTGACTATGATTTCTTATGATTAGATAGAGAAAAGAAGTAGAAATAAAGCAAAGTTTGCAGGACACAAAAACAACACACACAACCAGATTTATTTTATTGAGGTCTAAGTCTACTGTTGGGTCTAGATATCACCTGTGTGATTATTTTCAAAGGTAACTTTATTTATTGTTACTGTTAAACTAAAATCTCCAGCATGGGGAAATGGGATGATCTCGGATTTTCTTGACAGCTGGTAAAAACGTTGAATCCTTCCAACATTTTGCAATGTTTTTTATTTTAATTTTATTTTTGTAAAATGAGCTGAAACAATTTGCCAAAAATTATTCACACTGAGGAATAACTCCTCATCTAGAGTTCCTGCTTGAATCTTTAGGAACCATCAAGGTGTTGCATTCGGGTTCTATGTTCTGACTTTTCTACATCATTAATACATTTTCAATGTATTCAAGCCAGAACTGGATTTTCTTCAACTTTTTGTGTTAGATCGAATAAACTGAAATGTTGATTATACTCTCCAAAAGTTTGAATAGAAACAGATATCTACATCTTTCAATCTTTGAAATAAAATATCTTTTTACTTTATGTTTAATCTGATTTTATGTATGTTTAGAATATATTCATGGATTATTTCACTTAGTTCTTTTAATTCCCCAGTGTATTGTTTTTGTTATACTTGTACAGCCACCAAGCTCAGACTTATGGATTATTCAGTGCATTAACAAATGACAAGATGACGCTTCTTAGGATTTTGGTTGAATGTTTCTTGTACATTTCCAGATTTTTAGGTCTGACTCCTTTTTCTGCTTTAGTCACACTTAAAGCACACAGAACCTAATATGCTATCAATGCTGTCAGCTTACGTGCAAGTTAATTAAAAATAATTTCATGATCTAAGGCAGACATATTAAGAGACATAACTTTGCTAGAACTAAATAGAAAATGGGAAAAAGCAACAAGAAAAAAAGATTGCCAGAAAATCGGACTCCATGGAAGGAGATGAAGAAGTATTTAAGATGCTTAAAAATGTTCTATTTAAATTTCTGAAGCCGGTTTAATTAATTTTTTTTCTTTTCTTTTAACAGAGGAGATTTTCTCAGTTTTGACAAATATCTAAAACATTTCAGTCCACTGGAATAAGCTGATGTGGATAAAATCTGCCCAAAGTCATTTTGTTGAGGAAGCAGAGCTGCTGTACGGTTACTGAAGCTGTTTCTGCTCCATCGGTCCCCGCTGCACCTCCCAGACAGAGGAAAACCTTTTAATAACCACATGACTACAGACCTGGGACACTTTGAGAATAATCACCAGCCGCATGTGCATGTAATCGTCCGTAATGAGTGGATTGTGTACTGGACTTAGAGTATGGTGTATATAGATATAATGCAAACAAAGAAAAACAAACGTATAAAATTCTAATGGGGATTCACTGCCAGAAGCCCACATCTAAAGACACCAGTGTTAAACAATATTAACATATCGGTCTAGATTAGCACCTTTTTATTGATTTAGGGGAACTGTGTTGCCTTCTCTGCTGGAAGTCGGGCACATCTCCACTTATTGGCTCAGCTATTTCCTGGTTTCTGTTTTCAGGATGCAGCTTGTCTACTGTGTCAGTCAGGTCATCAAAGAGAAGTCATTTACCCTGGTGATGATGAAGAGAAACTGATAAAAGACTGGACACACACACAGGCTTATAGCTTATCATCAGAGTTTGGAGAGTTTAGACTCAGTCAACCGCTACATGTCAACAATGATCATTTTAATATTTATTCAGACGGTGTGTGGAACAATCCGCCTGATGGGTGTTTGGAAGAGTCAAATCAAAACTTCAATAAAAATCAACTACAGACTAGAGCTCATGGTAATCGATGGTAAAACATTTAATTTTAGGACACATAAAAGCCAAAATGTTCTTTCATGTGTCTCAAGAATGTAAGTCGGTTCCGGTGACAAAGACATACTTCAGTGTGCGTCTTTTTGTGTTTTCCAAAATGGAATAAAGGCTTCATGAATCTCAAATGATGTTTAAAGAATTTATGCTCTGTGTTATCCTTTGAAGATTTGATCAAGTAGTTTGATCAAGTATTTTAGATTTGAAAATGATCAAATGCCGTCCGGAGTGATTAATAACACATGAAAACATCAAAAAGGAAGGTACAATGCATAGTCAAGTTTACTGACTAGCTGAAGTATATTTGCTGAATGATTTAAAGACCTTTATATCATGTTTTTTTCATATTTTTCTTCTATGGAGGTGTGTGGTCCAACCTCTACTTCCTCTTCATTGTGTGTCAGCATCGGACAAAATGAGGCTTTGTGTGGCCTGGTTGATTTGCTCCAAACCAGAGGATCGAAGCATGTCTAATTTGCCTGCTTTTTCTTCTTCTTTCTTTTTTGAGTCATTTTAAAAATTTGCTCAAAATTCATGGCAGTGGGATGGAAACATAGCTGACTGCTGATGACAAGTTTCTATACTTCTAAATCACAATGTTGCATGAAGTGAAAAAAAGATTTAATAGAAAAGACCTGATTAGAATGCTTTTGATTGACACTTTCTTAAGCAACTTCTGTCCTTTCAGATTTTAATTGAATATTAAGTCAAGATAAGTATTTCAAAAGGCATGATTGGCATACAATAATGTAAAAAGGTGAAATTTGTTAATTGCGTGAAGAAGTTTAATATCATCAACTTGGACACTTTTTAATTTGGTATTATGCCATTTAAGGAGGAGCATTCGAGGCATTCGCTTTGCTCAGTAGGTGGAAGTTTTCCATGGCAGCCGGAGTCACAGTCGGACGTCCCATGTTGTAAACATTCAGCTGAGGCTGCAGTTGAACGAGGACTTTAGCCGAAACACAAACCTGCTGTTGTATATGCTGACCCACAAGCCTCAAACAGTGAGGAAATATTCACTGTTGGTGAAGCCACCTGCAGCCTGCAGACACACACATGCATGCACAAACACACGGACATGAGGACCTATTGAAAATAACAGGCGCGCAAGCCAAAAATCAATGGAAACACAATGGAATATTGCTGGAGTGAGCAAAGTAAGAGTCTGTGGGCTGACAACGTAGCAAAAATATATTTTCATCCTCAAGGTGAGGTGATCAGTGACCTCGCTGTGTGGTATTAAACTTAGGGGAAGGTAAATGCAATGTGGTGTAGTAGACATGCAGGTTTGTATGTGTGTGTTGGTGCAACAAAACAGAATAGCCCTGTAGGTAAATGTTCCCATGGTTGAGCCTGACTGATGGTAGGTGTGTGTAGGTGTATGTTTGCATGTTTTACCAGTAAAACTCAATGCATAACATCATTTCTGCAGTGATTCATTTCCATCGCGTTTCCATGGTTGTGGTTTAATGTGTACGGTCTGTTCACGAATGTTTTTCTGTCTGAGATGTAGCCAATACAAACAAAAAGCAATAGGTTGAGCATATCTGAAGAGCACAAAGGTACTTTGGCCGAATCTGTTATAGAATTACCGGAGTGTCAAAGCGATCCCAGAGAAAGTCTGCAGTAGGGGGCGCTGCATGGCTCAGTGACAGAACAGGGTGCCATGTACAGAGGCTCCAGTCCTCAAAGCGGCTATTCACAGTTCAAACTTGTCTTTTACCCTAAATGTTTGACCCAAATCAGACGGTTTAAACTGTAATTATCCCTGTCAGAAAGGTAAAAAAAAAAAAATAATTCAAATATTATTTTGAAGGTTCTGGTGTTGTGAAAGATATCCTACCACAGAAAGCACATTCATCCGTTGTCAAGGAGCATAGCTACCCTGACGTCCTGCATCATGGAGGCCTTTGAGAATCTTAAAAAAAGAGTTAATGGGATATGTTATCTGATCTACAAAACATATCTCTTTGCAAGACTTTCCATTAGTACTAATTCATCAAAAGCATTTTGAGCATAATGAAAGAAAGGCTCCTCAAATCTGGAGTTTGTGGGAGAGTTGTTACGCCTCAGAACAACCATTTACAACCCCTTTACTCTAAGTGAATAATTTACTTTTACTCTTTCAGCCCAGAGAATTATTTAAAATTGATAACAGTCAGACTTAGCCGAAATGAGCTGTAAACCATCGTACACCAAAATAATGTGGTCATTATGATGTGGTGACCACATTATGATGTGGTCGTAATGACCATATTCACATGTTAAAATTCACAAGTGAATTTTAACATATTGTACCATGTTAAAATTCACTCATTTTATCGTGGTTCACATTCTCACACCTCAAAAACGATATAACTATATCCAAAGTTCAAAGTAACTGAAAAAGTACCACCTCTCTATTAGGACCGTTTTCTGGAGGTAAGTAGTTTTTACCCTGATAAAAGCAGTGGAGAACTACCTGGGTTTGTAAAAAACAAAAGGGGTCCTTCAGTAGACATGGGCCTATTTTCCATCATTTTGACTGAGCTACGATTTCCCTGAAACTAAGGTCCTTTGGTTCGGTGTAACTGAATCTTGCAGGGAAATTACTGACAGGCTCCGAGTTTCAAAACTAAGCTTGAATGATCTCAGACCTTACTCCCTGGTTTTTCTCTAAAGTAAAGACAGTTGTAATTTCGTCCATAGTTTAACGGTTTTCCAATCTGTTCCCCTTCGATTTCTCTCTAGACACAGAAGAGAAACACTAAACTTCCCATTCCCACTGACAGCTGAGGATGATACATAACGTTAACCTCTTGTTCTTTGAAGTTCATCTGAAACAAAAGTACAAACACACACATGTCTAAAAGTCTCATTTCCTTATGTTTTGGTTGTGTGTGCCGAGGCAGCCTGAGTGATTATGCAGGGATTATGGACGGGGCTTTTCAGGGCAGACGTGTTTGTTTTAACTTGAGCCTGAAGGATACGAGGGGCTTGAGGGGGATAACAAGAGAAGGGTATATGTTTCACTTTATCCATTTAACCTACGTCTCACTTATCCTACTTTTACTTCCTCTTTTTGTCCTGTTTTACCATTTTGCCACTCACTACTTTTCAGTTATTGTACTTTTGTTCAATCTTCTTGTCCCAAACCATCTGTGTGCCCTGTTGCGTTCACTTAATAGATGCCTGCAGTGACCAATCAGTGGCCTGGGATTTTCTCACAGTCTGCAGTAATTGAATTTAGGCTGTTGGCACGGTAACTGAGCTGGGAAAGTCGAGGGAGCTGGAGCTGTATGAAGGGGACTGAGGGTGGCAGATGGTTAGAGTTTGATTTCAAGACAAAGAAACAGAAAAATGTAAAAGCCACAGACGTCGGAGAGACGCATCGATCCATTTGTTAAAACTGTTTGCTTCTTTTCTTCAATGCAATGCCTGTTTTTTTTTCCTGCACTGAAAACAGAAGGGTTTGCCCAAACTCAAGCTAGGATGGAAGGATGGATATAAAGCGTGCTTACCAGACAGTGCAAATCAGAGTGACAGAGGATTATTGAAGCAGAGGGGCAGTTAAATGGAGAGATCTTGAGATGGAAGGATGCACAGAGGGAACAGAGAGCAGCCTTGTGCATGAGCTGGCAGTAAGGAGCAGAGCTGCATAGCAATCACTTGTTTGCTAAGCTTTAATCAGCCAGACAACACTAAACATTAGCTCACCTCCCGCACTCTAGACTCATTTAATCAGGGTGCTAACTTGTTACATTAGACTCTTATGAATAAATACAAGGTGTCTGCAGAAGTAAAAGAGAAGAAGGATGAGAGACCCAACTTTTGAACTTGTCAACTAAAACTCACCCCATGTCTGAAAATGAATGAGGTAGAAGATGAACAAGACAGGAAGTTTGTTTGTGAGGGTTAGAGATGCAGACAGCACGACAAAAGAGGGAGACTGCAACAATAAAGAGCAAAAACTATTAAATTAGTGTGACAAATGTTCTGATAATTAGCAATCCAGTGGTTTGCAAAACTATTCAGACAGAAAGAGCAAAACTGATACAAACCCTTCTATTGCATAGAAAGGCAATAGCTTGGGCATTGCCTTTCTATGCTATTACACTCGATTGTCTTCTCCCTTCACAGCTTCGTCTCAGATTTCTACCACTGAGCTCAATTCCTCCAGTAATGTTTCAACTGGGCCAATCAGCAAACAGGTGAAGTCATGAACGATGGCGTCGATTTTCTGGGCTGTTCTAGAATTTTTTGTTGTCTGTTTTAGTAACATCAGCGGAGGTAGTGAACGAAGCCATCCAGTCCGTGTTGGCCACGCCTCCAAATATTGAGCAATTAAAGTTAGACCAAGAGGAATGTTTATTTTACTGCTGTCAAATATGTTGTCTGGATTGACATTTCTCTGTTAACAGAGGGGGGTGGTTGATTTCCATCATACGCAAATTCTGCCTTATTACATACATTACGTCCAAACGTTATGTAAATGGGTAAAATCAGAACCAGTCGTTAAAACTTCCAGAGAGTGCAGGAAGCAATCACTTTTCAGTAACTGGGGCTCCAGACCCTCTGTACAAAACAAAGCATGGCTGGTTTCTACTAGGCCAGACTGAGCCTGTAATTGTTCTCTTTATCACAAAAGTGACACATAACCCAACAACGTTACAGAACGTGATGTTTCACAAAACAAACTTTTTCTCATGTTTTGACTTTTTTTCAACATACTGACATATATGGCAGTAAGTAAAAATAGTAAAAAAAAATTAATTAATTAAATGATAATTTCAATATGATAATCATAACATTCATAATCACAGCTACAGGTCTATCAGAAAACCCTTTCAGCTATTAAAGCTTTAATAGCTGCATTCAGACACTATGTTTAAGTCTCTGTGAGAGTGGGTGACTGAGGCAGCAATACTGAAAAGAACTTTGAAACCTCAAAGACAACAAAAGAAATATATAATTGGTCTGCTGTAAACAAAAAGACTCACAGTGACGGGGAATCTGACAAACTCCTGGAAAAAAACAACTTGAAGGAAAAATTCACAAAATAACGAGCATCTAAAAATTAGAGAATTCATTCTTTGTGTTTAATAAGGCAGTATGTGTTTGCCTACTGTCATAACTTGTTCTAACTAAACTTTTTAAAGACAAATAAATAAGTCTTACTGGATTTCAAGTCAACATTGACTTTCTGCTTTGCAGAAGGTTGGGCTCTGCACAAGTCAAGCCAAAGTTCATTTTTATCGCGCGTTTAAAACAATAGTTGACCAAAGGTATTACGCATCAGAAGTGTAAGCAAAAAATAAATAAATGTAAAAACAGAACCAAGAGCTATTAAATGATGGATTTGTCAAAAATCATATCTTTTTCTGATCTGTGAATGCACCATCCCCAGATGATGGTTTTTCCTCTGAATTATTTTGTTCAAACTTAGGATTGATTTTGGACAAAATTTATAGGTGTCGACAAAGTAGTTTAACAATACGTCAACATGATTTGTATGCATTTTTCCTAACAGTGCAAAAAAAATTTTTTATTTCAGAACATATCAGAACTAAATATTTTTTGCAGTTGAGTTGAGAGACTACAATACAGAAATAAAACAAAATTTCAAGAGGGAATGTGAAACTAAATTATCAATCTTACTTTGCTAGTATTCATCTGATGCTGATACCATCCCAGTATCGATGTTATTGATATTTTGGATCAATCTGCCCACCTCTACTTTCTAGTGAATCTCCCTCAAAATCTGGATCAAAAACTAAAATTGACAAATAAAAATATGCAAAATTTTGTAGTTTGGGTATTTGATGTAGCAAATCTTTGGTTGTTCAACAAGCTAAGTATTGTAATGCTATATCTATTACAGTGACAGAGTAGATATGAGCGATAAATAAAGTCCTATGATGTTTGCTTTTCTGTGTGACTAGAACTGCTTAACAGCCGCTCTTCAGACAAGTGGGAGTCACCTGAACCCAACAGAACAACTCTTCTCATTAGCTACGTGCTTGTTTCATGTAGCAGGATGACAAAGTGTGATTTTCTCTAAACTGGAGTAACTGAAACCGCAAAGAGAACACGCTATGAGCTGAATTATTTACCATAGCAAGTCAACACAGGCTAACGTTAGCCTGTCTGTTAGCTTCTAAGTAAACAGCAGAGGGAGAAACGCTTACCAAAGGTTTTTTTTGTGGAGTAAAACAGTCCTTTAGATGAAAGGTAAGGCCACACATGTTTTAGTTGAATTGTTCAGCATTGTGGAAGTTAGTTTGTCTTTTCTTTCTTTTTATAGATTTTTTTTCGGCACCAGTTGCCTCTATTCAATAGGAAATTGACAGGAAATGGAAGTGGAGAGAGAGAGGAGGAAGACATGTAGCAAATGACTCGAGACCGGGAATCGAACCCAGGATAATCGCGTCAAGGACCACGGCCTCTGCACATGGTGCTCTACCAACTTTTGTTGAAGCAGATCTGAAGTCTCCAGAAATTACAGGAGGACAAAATGTTGACTCGCTTCCCAAATAAAAAAAGAAGAAAAAAAGTCTCATTTTTGAGTCAATTACTTAGAACACAATCCCAAAAACTATGTCAAATTTAAGTTGAAATCTGAATAGTTTTGTTTCTTATACAGTGTAACCTTCATGTGAAGCACATTATTATTTTATTACAAAAATAACTGAATGGTTCTGGTCTTTGTCAATACAACTAGGGCTGTGTAATTTTATTGATTGAATGAATCAATAAAATTGATATTTATCAATATTTTTTTCCTCAAAAAGAATAAATTTTTCATCCGTGAGTATCGATACATTAAATCCTACTTCAATCCATCGTGTTCCAACTGTCACTCTGCTGTTTTAGGGCTGGGCGATATGGTCAAAATGTAAATGTCAATGTTTTTCTTCTCAATCTCCATACTAGATATATATTTTTTATGTAAGACATAATGTAAACATAAATGTAGACAAGCTACATCTATGAGCCTGTAGAGTATTGTCAGCTGACCACCACCTGCATAATTTGCATATTGAGTCTACAGAAGCTGATAATCTCCCCACTCAGCTCCCAGATCACTGAAATTTTGAGCATACTTCCTGCACTTTATTTACTTTACAAAGGCTTGTTTGAACTGGTTCAATTAAAGGAAACAAATTTTCCTCACCACATCTTTGATTAATTTTGTCTAGCTACAGACTCCAAGTCTCTGTCCAAACAGAGCCAGCTATTGTGTAGTTGGTACTTTTAATAAGTTTTCAGTTCAATTAATTAAATCCAAGTCTATGGAACAGTCACAAAATGTCACCAAAATCAACCTGTCCCTCTAAAATCTTTCAGAAAATCAAAAAAATGTGTTGAATCATCTTGCTCGCTGAATATTGTGATATATATCGTATCGTGAGCAGAATACCGTGTATCATATTGTATCGTGAGCAGAATACAGTGTATCATATTGTATCGTGAGCAGAATATTGTGTATCATATTCTATCGTGAGCAGAATACTGTGTATCGTATTGTATCGTGAGCAGAATACCGTGCATCGTATTGTATCGTGAGATTAGTGTATCGCTACATCCCTAAATACAGCTGAGTTTTTTTTTAATGGTTATGTATGTAGTCTACGGTTTTAGCTGTTTACATGCATTTCATATGTATTTATTGTTTGGGCAGCTACTTTGTAGTACACATAGTTTAGTCTTAATCTACTGTATTCTACTTTTTGATGTCAAACCTTTGAGTAGCTCAGGTAGCCTGGCCATTGCCTTCCTATGCAATTCTGCTAGATTTTCATTGATTGATTGCTTTTGATTGACTGATTACTATTGACTTTCTGTGCAGCTTTGGAATTGTAGTTGTAGCTTGTCAACAGCAACGGAAGAAGTGAGCAAAGACATTCAGTCCGTATTGAAAAACGCTTCCAAATATTAAGCAATTAAAAGAGCAAGAGGAATGTTTAAGACATTTTATTCCTGGCAAAGATGTCGTGGTCCTGCTTCCAACCGGCTGCTTTACACACAAATTCTGGTAAGCTTCATCAAGCTGATGTATCGTGTACATTACAAACATGAACGACTGGGTAAAATTAGGTCAAAACGTTTAAAATGTAAACTGAATCCGCACCTCCAGCAAGCAACTGTTTCTTGATAGTCGATGTGTTCTCTGTGAGAAGTGAAGGGCAGAACAAGGTGCTGGTTTTTACCTAATAAGCAAGCTATTTTAGACATAAAGTGACATTTATTTAATTTTTAAACACAAATCTGCTCATTGTTCTGACCTTAAATTGACTGTATATTTAAAGCACAAATTTGACGACCTTGCTGTGAAGGCCAACAACCTTGCTATTTGGAATACACATGAAAACCAATTCTTATGTTACAAATGCTAACATATAAATTCTAAATTAAGATGGTAAACGCAGTTGAAAATTTTAAATTTAAATTTTTTTAATGAAAATTGCATTCCAACAAGATGAGCAGTGTTAGTTATCAAGTCTGCCATTTGTCATAATGTTATGACAAAGTGTTGAATGTTGGTGTTTAACACACATCCAAGTGTTTTAAAGAACAAACTTATGAGTTGTGCTTGATGGCTAATTAAAGCATATAAAATGACATGGTGTGAAAGAAGACCCCGTTACAACGTAAAGCTCAAATCTGAGAGACAGGCGAGGTGTACAGAAATTAATGGTCACATCAGGCAAGGATAACACATCACAGAAATTGGTTTTGCAACACCATAAAACTTTGCTTGCCCAGCTGATAGTATATTGACTTCTAGATTTTTGCAGATTAGCAGCATTTCTCTCTTTTAGCTTACCTTTTTTTCCCTTGTCATCCTTTCTCTTTCTTCCTCTACCCAGCACCAATCATTAACCACATCAGTTCTTTGTAATCACAAAATATTGACTTGTTGCCGTTGCTACCCACCGCTGTTAAGGAATTGGTTGGAGGCCTTTTTAAAATGATCCCTAAGCAAGACAATGCATTTAAATATATTGTTCTCTGAGAAGATGTGCTTGAGAGATGAATTCCTGTCAACAGGGGAATCAAAATGCTTTATTTAATAATCATGCAAGTCATTTAGATTTTTTTGTTGTATTTTTGCTCTTTAACAAATGTGGCCGTACTTAGAGAGCCTTCGATAGCATACTAGCACATTTTTCAAGTAGGAATCAGTAGGTATTCAGAAACAAAGTAGATATAAATGTTTCTTCAATGACTTGAATCATGACTGACGTCTCCCGATTCTTGTTAGAGCTCTTGTTCCTGCCGGTTCTTCTCATTGACGTCAACAGAAAGCAGATTGAATGGATGATGAACACATGAGGGACACATTTCTTCTGGTTTGCGAAATAGTTATTCGCAGGGAGAAAAGCTGAGGAATTTAACGTTCTTACCCTTGATGGAAAAGAAAACAAAAAAAAAACAACAATGAGCTGGGATGTATTAATTACAATTAATTAATTACAAAGATTTAGATGTGCTTAAAATGTTAAGGCAATTAATTGCATAATTAGAGAGCATCACTTAAAGCATCACCAGCTTTTTATTAAACAATAAAAAGCTGGTGTCATGGACACTTCCAGCTCTATTACTAAATCAGTCCTCTACAGCCTGATGGGCAAAATAAATGATTTTCAATCAAAACAGGATACATAAAAAACTTTTTATTTTTATTTTTAATAGCTTAGACAAAAAATGGGTGTCTATAAAAAAGTTGCGGCTGACCTAAAAAGGCTGCTGCAAGAGTCTGGGGAAATAAAAGGAAAATAGATCATATCACAGCTGCCAGAAAGTCACTATACTAAAAATGTAGGATGCATTCACACCAGCTCTGTTTGATCTGCTTGAATCCAGTTCACTTGTCTAGAAAGTCCAGTTTCTTTGGGGAGTTGAGAATGCTTAACTGAACACTGATGGGTACCAGAAAAGCGAACTCTGGTCCACATACAAACCCAGGTCTCAGTTCAGTTGAAGTCAACTCTGGTGTGGATTGAATGCAGTGTGAAAGCCAAGTGGACCAGAGACCTCTCCAAAAGCAGGAAAACAACTATAGTGTAGGGAATCCTGGGTAAATACAATCAAAACTAAAGTGACAGTGCAGCGATAGCAGGAGAAATGGCTTGTGGTCTTTCAACAAAGACAAAAGAGAAATCCTACATTTGCTAAAATCTGACGCCACTCTATTGTTTACATTTCGTGACAAAGGAATTTGCCCTCAGTGTCTTCTTTGGAGGTTTTCGTGTTGTTTCCTCCAGTGGTTTACGGTGCAGTGCCAGCTGAACCAGCTGAAAATGCTACTTTGGTGCCCAATCGAACTGAGTCTACCGGACTATCAGGTGTGAAAACATCCTTAGAAATGTTGTGTATATGCAACAGAAAACTCTTGGGTCTAAATATGTTTGGTTGCCGTAGATCAGTGGTGCCCAAAATCAGTCCTGGAGGGCCGCCATCCTACATGTTTTAATTCTCTCCCTGGCTTAACACACCTGCATCAAATGATGGCTCATTAGAGGCGTAAGAAGAACATTGACCTGCTGAAAAGGTTGTTATATCTCTCCCTGGTGTTATAGTTCACCAGGGAGAGAACTATAACATGCAGGATGCCGGCCTTCTAGGACCGACTTTGGGCACCACTGCTGTAGATGAACCATGTATCCCTCTCAGCTTATCACTAATCTGCTCACTCACTGTTACCAGAACAAGAACTTAACTAAGGCAGCCAGCATGAATATCTACACTCCTCAGCTCTGGAACAAACTCCCTGAAAACCTAAGATGTGCAAAACCTGTTGGCTCCGTCAAACATCATCACATCTCCATGTGATGCTCAGAAGGACTTCTTGTTTTAATGTGATGCTGTGGACTTTCCAGAAAACTGTGTATAAATAGCTTTAATAAAGCACACCAGCCTTGTCTTACCCTGGTTTCTGTTTGTTGACTGGAGGCTTTCAGGTGGGTGCCAATCGCTCCAACATTTCTGGAACCTTCTCTCAGACTGCAGTGCTACATTACTAAATAATGCTCCATGTATTAAAAAACAATACATTTCAGGCGCCACACCAATTTGCGCTGTTAAGTGAGCAGATTTACTCCTCCTCTGCATTTCGCTGATACCGTCTAACATTTGGGTATAAGTGCAACTCAGTGTTTACGAATACCACTGTTACAAACAGCCTGCAGACAAATGGGTTTGTGTTGCGACACCCCTCTCTTCAGGAAAGAATATTCTTCCTCGTTCATTAATAAATAGCGAGGTGGCAGGATGAAACTTTACAGAAAATACCAACTCTGTCACACAAACCCCCTACGCCTTGCTTTGAGCCTTCAATCAGTTCAACGGTGCTTAAAAGATGTGTTTGGGTTTGCAGCAGGGGGTGTAGAACTTTGTTTATGTTGAGATTATAGATTCCTTCTATACACACACAGCAAAACTAATGAAGATGCAATCAATGTTCCTCTGGCTTATACGCTAATATGCACCAGTGCAATGATTTTGGGGCTTAACTATAATTACTTAAGGCAAATTAAAGCTCTCTTTAGCTGTAGAGAGACCTTCCAGTAGTATGTTACCTTTTTGATAATTCCTGAACTTTCTTTTAAATGATAAATGTTTCTGTATTTTTAAAGCTTAAACTTGAAGCTGTGTTTTGTTATGTGATGGCACACAGGCTCTTTTTCTTAAAGCTTGAGTTAACATGGGAAAGGGTCTACATTTTTCCTCTGTGGGCTTCATGTTACTTGGTAATGTGTGAAAACCACTTGTTTTCTTTAGTTATAACCCCCTGCTGAGCTCAGGCCAAACAGGACACACACACGCACACACACTCTATCAGATACTGATGTTATTCCTGAATCTCCTCTCAACAGCATCCCCGTCTTCCTCAATCTCCTGTGATTAGCTTATCCCTCATTGATGACAGGAAAGAGCATGGCTGCATGCGCATGCGGGAGACTGATAAAGACAAATAATGAGTAAACACACCAGAGTCACTTTACCTTTCAACCTCCATCGGAGCGTAAACCTTTCTGCAGCCTTCTTTTGAAGTCCTTGGAAAAATTGTTCTTGTTCCTGGGTCTGTTTGTGACATTACAATCACATATGGTGGGATTTTACTTGGTAGTTCAGCCAATAGTTTAGGAGAGATGGGGTTAGACACAGAAAGACAGGGCCATGTGTATCATCTACCGAAGGAGAAGGTTAAGTTACTGCCTGCAGTACGTTAGCCAATAACTGAGGAAGGTGCCACAGCTAAACAGAATGCTAACCCAGATTAGCTTCTATGAAGAGAAAGGGTGAAAGAAACATAAAGCTAAAAGCAGAAATAACAGTAAACACTGCAAAATTGGAGAGTAGCAGGAGAATATAGCAGAATGAGTGAAGGTGGTCAATATGATCTCCAGCAGTCATAGAAACATGACAACAGAATGTAGTCAATGTAACCGAAGCCACTTCAACTATACGCTTTACAGATCTGCCTCATGTTCTACCTTTAGGATGTTTTCATATCTGGTAGACTATCTGGTATAGTCTAATATACAAGATTTCTCCCGCAAGTCTAGTACTAGAGGGAGAAATGGCTTATGGTCTTTTGCCAAAGACAGAAGAGAAATCCCAAAACCACTAAACTCTCATGCCACTCCGCTTTGTGTTTACGTTCAGTGTCTTCTTCAGAGGCTTTCGTGTCAGTTCCTTATGTAGTTCTTGGTGCAGCGCCACCACAGACAAGGGGGGGGAAACAAATTTCAGTGTGAAAGCGAGTTGCATCTGCTGAAAATGTAACAAGTGTTTCAATTTTGGTCCCCAATTGAACAAAGTCTATGTGGGGGATCTACCCCCTCCCTAACAGGTGCTGTTTTTTGTACTTCCTATATTCTAATTTATCTGGTAAATGTGTTGCTTTTGTTTGGAGGAAGCAACTTGCTTTAGTTAAATATTTTGTTTTAATCAGTCTCTCTTTTCTTCATATCTGGGGTTCATAATAATAGCTTACACTTTACAGACAAAAGGCTCAAATTGACTTCATTTTGATGGAGAATTATCAAGGAGTCCTCTCATCTCTTCATCAGCACTGCCCTTGTGGCAAACTTGACATAAACATTAAAGTATCTCTGGACTGAATCTTGTGGGTTTTGTTCTGAGTAGGGAATTACTGTCCTACCAAGAGGGGATTCTGGATGGGATGCCAAAGAATTTTTAATGAGGTGATGAATCAAATGGACGCTGTGAGGTTCACATGTAGAGCAAACACACGGAGCACACGCATTTAAAAAAGGATTCAAAACGCAGGAACTCATTTGGGATAAAAAAAAAGAAAAAGATCAGAAATTTAGGTTTGTTCATTCTTTGTTGAAAGAGCAACAAAAAAATGTCATGAAATTAAGAATGCAGAATACATAAGTGAATGTTTCATAAATGTACAAAAAAAATCTTTGTGTGTTATTTGACTGTCCCTCCTATTTTACATCAACATTCATGTAATAACTGCTTGGCTGTTTTTCAGCAGTTCTAGCCTGTGTCATCTCCTGTTTTAAAAGTATCAGTCTATCACTTAAGACCTTCAAGTTTCTCTCTAACTATCCTTCCCTCTCATCTCCTAGAGGAAATCCTTAACATTACTGGGCCTAGTACTTGCTAAATGCTTCCATTCTTTCCACGCTAAATGAGTTCTACAGCTGCTTTCAACTAACTATAGAACAACCTTTTCTCAAAATGAGAAATCTTGATCAGAATATGGAATTATAGCTCCATATCTAAAATGTTAGCCTTGGAAAAAACAGTCTCTTGTTCTATGCTTCTCTTTGTCCACAGCGTTTTTGCTCCCGGCTATTGAGAAATGATTGCTTCCTGGAGGTGTGGACTCAGAGGTTTTAATTTTTACCCAATCACTAACATTTGCCGTAACGTATGTAATATATAATGCACCAGATCAATGCTATGAAGATTACCAGAAACGTCCTGCATTGTAGACAACCATCCTTCACTGCAGAGAGAGAAGTGCAGAGGTGAATGAGGAAGGAAATGTATTTGCACATTTAAGCTATTTGAGGTCAGTTATGGTCCTTAAACCTCATGATCACCAGGGTTCACTGAGCATAGGTTGTATAAAAAGACATCATTTTGTCCCACTCTCACCATAAATCCGATTGAACTCATTTTAGGATGAACAAGAGTATTTGTTAAATCCAAGAACAATGAAAGAGTTTTTCTGATACTTTCTTCAAATAAGGAAGCATGGCGCACCTGTGGATGTATTCTAAGGCAACAGTGGTGTAGTCAAAGGCTAAATAGTTGCATTTCCACTGGCCATATAAGTGTACAATTTACATTTAGAGAGGAAATTTGCTTCATGAAAATTCCAATTTCAAAGTTTTTGATAAAAAGTTTTGGCGCTAGGATGAGGTGTTTGTTTATTATTGTATCAAAATTTGTTTATTTCACAAAACACTTTTTTGCATCACACAAGTCACATGATCAACAACCAGACGTTACTACTGCCAGAAACCATGAAGAACAAAACCACGCGGCATGTTTTTTAATGCCTTATTGCATGAACAAACTTATTCATGTGTTATTTGAATTGTGTTTGTTATTTAATGGAAACACTCTGCAATTGCCAAATTATTATTATTATTATTATCATTATTATGTTTATATATATATTTTTTTTTGTCGTTAGCGAAATATTGACAAAGTTTTGCACACATTTGTAATGTAAATGCAGTTAGTGTCGGACCAGTTCCTGGAATTTCCAGGCACAAAATCCTGGAGGAATTTTGTGTTAGAACGTTTCTATCAACAGTCTACTAAAAACACTTGTGCAACAGATCCAAAAATACAAGTAGGATAACTAAAGTTGGTGCGAATGTGTCAACTTAGACTTTGAAGGCAGATTCGCTCATGTACTCAGTTTTAAAGACAAAAGCCGACTGCTCTTTCTTCTCATGAGACACCTCTCGATGGGCGACACCTAATTGCCACTTCAGATGACTAGAATGAGAGTGCAAATTAGATGAAAGGGTTTGTTGACTTCAGCCTTAATTAATTTTTGAGGGTGAGTAATTCCAACTCTAGCACATTTCATCAAGAGTTCTGGAAAGTCAATGAGATCTCTCATGGATTAACATTTATTTTCAGGTGATAAGTAATTTATGATGAATTAGCTTTTAATAACGGGGTTCTGAGCACGTGCATAATGTTCCAGCCCACCTCAGCAGAGCTGCGCTTTTTCCTGTGGGTGACAATTAGCTTACAACAAGCACTTGTACTGGTTGCTCGAGGGACAATTAGCGTACAGCAAGTTGGCGATTTGTCATGTTTGTCACACAATAGCATAAAACAACCACCCACTGTGGAATTGGCTGAGTTATGAAGCTGCCATGTAGATTCTCTTAAGGACTCACACTTTTTCTGTCCTTTGACACTAACAGTGGCACAAATGAGCACATAAATAAAGCCGGCAACGGTTGGACGGCCCTGTCACCGGCCACTGGTCAGATGACAGGTCGATGTAAAACCATTAGAGTTTTCCTCTGAGCGTAAGGCCTGAACCTGGAGACGGAAAACACTGACTGTGGGAGAAAATCTGGCATTTTAAAACATTTAAAGAAATCTTTTTTTGTGTCAGTGTTCTCTGTAGATTGCTCTAACAATAAGTGGGTTAGCGTTCATCTGCTTTCCCAGCAGTCGTTGATAGATGTTGGGCAAACCACAGAATGATCATTGACGTAAAATAATTTTCAATGTTTTATTTTTTGATAATTAATGTTTTTCAAAATTATGAAGTCCTTTGCAAGGTTTCAAACCTGCTTTCACAGCTGATTAACATAATTTTTTAATATCTACGCAGTCTTATGTAAGAAGTTGATGTGTTACAACGTAACATCTGCCTCTTTTAAATGTCTGAGATGTAAAATGTAAAAATAATGTAAAGGAGAGGGATTTCATACAGTTTTTTTTAGTAAATATTAGGCATTTCAATTAAAGTGGGATTTGACTATTTTATGACTATTTACCAGCATATTTCATGTGTTAAAAAATGGAGGTATGAACTGGCCTTGAGGTGAATAATTGAGGTTTAAAATGTTATTTATATTTGTTAACTATTTGAAAATGAATTCTTCATGTATCCAAAATTTGAAGATATTGGATGCATTTCCATTAACCATAAAATTGCTCAAATTGAAATGTCAAAGATATATTTGTTTAATGGAAACGTGCCAATCTTGGCAAAAAAAACCCCCCAAAACAAACACATTTTTGCTAAGATGTATTTAGTAAGACTACGATGGAAACAGGTTTTCACATCACGAGTCACCTGATCAACACCCGGATGTTGCTACTGGAGAAAATGATGAAGACGTCTCCTTTGATCCCTGATAGACGATGAGCTCTAGCGCCATGGCTGAATTATGAGCATACGAGTCATGTATGATATGTATGTCATACATGTCCTCGTATGTCATGTAAACGTTTACATCTGTCACTGCCAATCACTTCTCATGACTTATCAAGTGAACTAGTGACCAGTCATTTCTTATTCAGTGGAAACGTCATAATTTCTAAATTGTATTACTTCAACTTGAGTAGAAAAACGACAAAGATTTGCACACATTTGTAATAGAAACACGGGTAGAAGCAGTCTCTTGTTCTGGGTTAATGTTACATTTTTATCCATGAAAATATTTGTTTTCTTTGACCCACAAACTGGCTTTTAGAAATGTAAATGTTTTCCTGCTGGCCAGCTGTAAAATCACACACACAGTTAGCCAAATCTTAGAGATTAATCTAACAAAGGAAACTCTGAGCCTGTTTCATCGTCCTGTCTCTCTGCAGACACCAGCTGGAAAATGACTCCCAACTGAGAATTTATTCACTGCTTGACCTCGATGAGAATCTTAACATTTGACTTCCTTATAGTGAAAAAGTTGTTGGAATGTCCGACTGTGAATTCAAGGAGGACAGTATAAACAGTTTTGCTTCACTCAGTCGCCTCTTTCATTGTTTTCCTCCAGTGAGGAACTTTAGCCAGTGTTTGGCTTTGTGCCTTTTCCCCAATCTCTGCCTCTCTTTCTCAGCCTCTCTCTATCCAAGCAGTTAGTAGCCCTTGACTCTGGCTGTCTCTTTATATGTTTGGCCAGATCACTATCTTTATCTGTCAAGTGATGGATGGCTGGGGGTGAGGGCCACTGACTTGTGCTGGATGGAAAACAACTGGCTTTTCTCCATCTCTCCCTCTCCCTCTCACACACACACACACACACACTGGGAGATTGGCCCTGGGAGGTAGTGTGAGTGTTTGTAGACAGGCTGGTTATCTGAATGACTGGCAGCTGGCATCCAGCTGCTGGAGATAAAAAACAGGCGGATGCATGCAGACTCTCAATCGGAATAACCAGTGTGACATCCTTGTATGCAAATTCTTCTTTAAAATGTTCTGCTTTTGCGCCAGATTTTTAGAATAGTTTTGTTTTGTTTTTTTGTCAACCAACTGGGTTTGCTTCTGGTTATAAATAGAGTAGAAAAGGTGGGTTTCCCTTCATTTTTGGTAGGAGAAGATTGCATCGAAGCTAAAACCTCACACACATTTGGTTTACTTTCCAATCAGCCAAATACTATTTTTTTATTTTTAGGTTTATATAATTAATTGAAATGTTGACTGTCTCAGTGGGGTAATGCATAATAAGGTGTTTTCACAGCTGATAGTCCAGTAGAATCGGTTCAGTTGGGGACCAGAATTGCAACATTGGTTCCACTTTAGCTGCCGTGGTTCTCTTTCACACTGCACTGTGTCAAACCAAACAAACGCTTTATAACAACTGAAGGTGACATAGTTATTTGATCGTGCTACAAATGGCTCTATGTGTCTGGAACGTATATAGTACTGCCCCTTTCATTAGGCCCATATTTTGGTTTTTAAACATCAGATGTAACATTGTACTTTTATCATTTTATTTTCATTTGCTGGGAGTGGAAAAGGCATCGTATCACTAACAGAAAGGCTTCCTCTGTGGAATTTGGTGATAAATTTCCTAAAATAAACAGAATTTTCAGTGATGTTCTAATTTATTGAATGTGTCCGTAATCATTAAGATACGTTTTTGTAAAAGGTTTTTAGGAGAGGCATATTGAACTAGTTGCATAAGTATTTATGCAGTTTTATTTTATTTTTTTAAATAATTAATCCTAAAACTGTGAAGATGCCAGGTCAAAATTGCCATCAGGTCATATTGTATACTCCATCAGTCTCTGCTCTATATGCACGGCCATCATTACACTTATTATATAAGCAGGTGTTAGCATGCTGATGATGACGCTCTCACACACACACACATGCCGACACACCATCTGAAATGAATTCAGCCTGACTTGCCTCTTCTGCTAACACATCCCGGCTTTAAGCTGATTGAATCTGCAGCGGGATTCTGATCAGTGGCGCTTAAAATTCCTCTCACACAAAAACCCTTCATGCTTTCCCTCCACAGACGACTTGAAAATTCATCTCGTGAGGGACGAGTTCCGCACAAAGTTCTCACACACAATTCTGTATACCGATATTTGTATTCGTATTGGCTTCAGATAACCAATACTGTCCTCCACACAGACACAGAAAAACACTTCATTATCCCCTAACAAAGTCAAAGCAACATGTAAGAGCAGCTCGGGTTCATAAAGTCTGTCTTTAAATCATAATATATGTACAAAATGAGATTTAAAGTTCAGCATAATACATACGGCTAAAAGTTTCCAGCTCTGCTCTGGAACCAACTCCCTGAAAACCTGAGGTAGAAACCGAGAAGATTATTTTTCTAATCAGTCCAACTAATAACCTGTTTGCTTTGTCACTGATGAGTGTTTGAGACGAGACTGAAGATTCAATCTGCGTTTTAACTTCTTCTTTTATTATTATTATTACTATTATTATTATTATTCAAAGCTATTCAGAGCCTGAAGGATTTTGTTGTTATCATGTCTTTCATGTGCAGTACCCTGGATTGACTTGCATGTGAATGGCGCCGTATAAATAAAGTTGCCTTGGTTTCATTTCGGCTTGGATGCTTTTCTTTTACATGTTGCACAAATCTATTCTGAGTGAATTCTAATGCACCGCTATGATGTAGAGCTTTATGATTTTTTTGTTTTGCTTTGTTTTCTTTTAAGTGAGAGCCAATCAAAAGTCTGTCATGTAAATATAAACAAATCTGCTAAGAAGCAGAAAACATTACATGACAACCTTTTAAAGCTAATTATAGTCTTGATATATCCAAAGAAAACACCAAAGCAAATTAGAATCATGTCAAAATCAAAAGAAAACTTCTGTAAAATATGATTTTAAGAAAATATTTTTACGTCCTTAAACGGTTTTGTGTGTTGAAGAAGCTATCCCCTGTAAAAAAAATAACTCCAGTGTTTGTTTATTAGTAAAGAGGAAGATATAATATCACATTTAATGAATATGCTGCCTCTAGTGGCAGTGAGAGCGACTACAGTTGTCTGTTTTTTAAAGGATATTTCCTGAAAACATGTTTCTATTCAAGCCTCTTTTAGGCTTGAATACTTTCACTGAATGGCTAACTCCTTTTAGCACATCTTGAACACAGCAATAATCTTTTTCAGAGTCTCATCAGATTGTTTTTGAAGCAAAAATGAACCCCCAGCGAGAAAAGAGAAGGGGCTTTGTTGTCCATCGCTGCTTTTTGCAAATCTTGCTTTCGTACATTAGATTTACCGTCATACCAGAAACGTGTGGATACAAGAGTTCCAGCCGGAACAAAATGTAAAAAAAAAAAAGTGAATAATTGTATTAAAATTTTAAACATGTTAAAATCTGCATTATTAGTTATTTAATCAAAATGAACACTTTAAAGTCCTGGCCCTCCGTATTAACAAAAATAGAAGCCGAGAATGAAGATTAACCGATTTAGTGTGGCTCCTTATAGTGAATTTAAATGTGTGCAAGTAACAGCAACTATGTGAAGGTCCATATATATATATTTATTTGTGGAACAAAGTGAGCAGAGACATGAAAAGGACTGAAAGTTACAGGGCAGCATCATGTAAAATAAGATTTACATCATGTTATAATTATATTCCTTCATCAAAATCATACCTGGACTGTTGCCTTCATTCTTTTCACCCATTCATCTGTGCAGAACCCCTGCACCCTGCAGGGTGTTAGCTAGCACCGCCTCCTTGGAGTTCCCACTCAGCTCCTTCAGACTAGCCAGCAGCAATTAGCAAACACCTGGTGGACATCTGCTGAGAAACGTCTCAGTGAAGCTCTGGTAAAAGCCTTGTTAAAGGTTGATAGAGGAGCCATGTTGTGATGACTTCCTGAAGGCGGAGCTTCAGAGAGAGTGGGAGTTTCTAAAAGAAATTTCAGTCAATTAAATAACAAAGTCAATTTTTTTAAGTCATGTTTGATATATACAGCGTTTGTTTTAAAACAACTGGTAACCAGTGATGGCATAGTTACTTTGAAAAAGTAACTTTAATCAGATTACTGATTACTCCTTGAAAAAGTAACTTAGTTAGATTACTGACTACTTGATTTGGAAAGTAACTAAGTTACAATAAAAGTAACTTTTTTAGTTACTATCAGCAGCTGTTAACAACAACAACGCTCCACCACCTGTGAAAGTTACAGTGATCTTTGCCAATACTTAATTGTAAGTTATTTTATAATGGTAACATCAACAATGTGTCTCCACTCATAAGTTTGAACTGAAGAGGAGATTGTTTAATGGTTACAACAGTACAAAAAAAAAGACGTTAGTAATTTGTATTCTGTCCTTAACAGATGTGCTGAACTGTGTTAGACAGATAGCAAACAAAGAACTCCAAACGTT
>CAEFZX010023176.1:0-46091 GCA_903066825.1 Alfaro cultratus | reverse complement strand
ATATATATGGGATTGTATATATATTTACAATCCCACACATAACTTCACTTTATGATTTGAAACCAATTACACTGAAAAACAGAATGGAGCTCCAACTTAAAAAAAAAAAAAAGCTGATTTGACAACTTTATAAACTTTATATAGTTATTTGGATGAGCTTAATTTGATTACTTGTAACAAATGAACTCTTTATTCACCGGATGAACTGTTTTCTTTGTTCAGTGAACATCAAATGTGTCAAACTCTAACAGACCAGTAGGTGGTGTTAATAGCGGATGTTCAGATTGATTAAATTTTTTATTCTTTTACTTTCTTTTATTGTAAAATACAACAATGTATATAAAAAATGATCAATAAACAGTTCATGCTCAGTAAGGCTGTCATATTGGACGTAAAGTCAGCTTGAACAAAAATGAGTCAATGGAACAAAGTAAAATTATTTATCACTTCTTAAAATTTCCCCCAAAAAGTTTTAAGCTGCACTTAAAATAACTGAATTACTGCTTTCTTATGTCCAAAGTTTAATTAATTGATAGAAATGATTGACCACACTTTTCAGATTTTTACAAATTTTAAGTCAAGTTTATTTGCACGGCACATTTCAGCAACGAACCAGTTCAAAGTGTTTCACGTCAGAAAAACATCCTACAGTTACCAGTTATCAAACCAGCAACAAATATTACATTTTGTCAAATTTAATTTGATCTAATAGGTATTTATTACTATACTTTGTGTTGATGTGTTACCCAGAATCCCAGGAAAACCCATTAAAGTGTATAATTGTAATGGGATAATTGTGGAAAAAGTAGAAAGGGTGTAAATTAGTTCATTAATCAGTGACACTTTCCGAATGTAAAATATGATCTATTAACTATTAAGTAATCATTAATTAGTAATTATTAACTTAATCTTACAAAATTAATCTCAACCAAAAAAAAAGTAGTTCAGTAGTTAATTAGGACCAGCTTTTCTATCTGAAGACACTTCATGAAAGCCCCATTTTAATAAAGCCATCAATTATTTAATGGATAGTTGCAACTTTATGCTTCCCTTTCTCCGTCAGACAAGAACGCAGCATCCAACTCTTATCTGACGTGTGTGGAGAATCGTCCACACGTCACATGAAAGCAAAAGTCTGTCTTCGTTTTTCATTATTCACCCTTGAGGAAAACATAGGAAGGAAAGATAGAGAGATGAAAGAAAAGTTTAAAAAAAAAAAAAAGCCTTTCATTTTCTTTCCTAATTGGTCTCCCGCTGCTGGGCCGAGAGGAAGTGGGGCTTCCACACCTCCACCCGCAGTGGAGGCCTGGAGTCTGGCCCCGTCCCCGGAGCTTTGGAGGAGTGTGAAGTGCCAGCTTCAATCCCAGTAATCTCAATCCCGCGCTCCACGCTCGTTTCTCCTCCGCGGCGGTGTGAATGAGCCGGGGATGACCTCCCTCCTGGTTCGCATTATCTGCCCACCTGTTAATATGAGACCTTTGACCTGACGGAGAGGAAGAGATGCGGCCAGAAGACAGTGAGTCTGTCCTGATGAGACCACGTCCAGGCGATGTGTCATTTGGTTTCATTCACAAAACGAACAGCAGCTTGAACAAACCAGCATGAACACACTAACAAATGACTTTTTTTGTATTTTCACAAACAGAATGAAATTGTGTTTTAGCAGAGCCTTGCGACCTCTGTTTTATTCTCACAAAAAAATTTTATACTTTTATTCCTCACAATAAATTGCTTCAATTCAAATTTAAATATACCTCATTGATCCCAAAGGAAAATTAAATGTTATTGTAACTCATATTAATTCAAATTCTTCAGAGACCTTGTACACAGTGACGGTTGTTGGTAGGAATGATCTCCTGTAGCAGCCTATGTTACAGCAAAGTTGAAGAAGCCCCTGACCAAAGACATTTTTTTTAGCACACTCATCTCACTGCCATTCAAAGTAAAAAAAAAACTTTACTTTGAATGTTTTTTACTTTGAATTTAACGACAAAATTTTTTGTCGTCAAATTTTTAACGACAAAAAAAAAAGTCTTCACAAGATTGTGTCAAATTTTATTGTTACTCATAGTTTGTAAAGAGCATTAAATTTTTTTCTCCCGGTAATTTATTGTTTTCTGCAAGAAAAGAAACATCACACGGGTTCCACGTTAACAGAAATGTACGTTTTGTGTGTTTTTTAAAGACCTTCAAAAAATTGACATGGTGCTGATTATGTTTTCATCTGATGCAGTTTGTAGCTAGCTTAGGCTAATGCTAACATGTTGATTCTGTTCTTCAAACGCATCTAATCATGATTTAGACCTGATTTTAAATTGAAACTTTATGAGAGCAAAACACCCTAAAGGAATTCGATTGGTTGATATTAAATGTTTCACATCACTTAGCTGTCGCTGTTTCCTCCTGCTCTATTTCTCCCTCCCACGTCAACACAGAGCAAACTTTCATGCCCACACATATATCCTCATATCAACCCCACCCGATACATCCCTGACACATGTGGAGCAGACTTCTACAGCAAATTGATTGTTTGCATGTAGCCTAGCGCGCTCTCTGTGGTCTGCTGCACAGATGTATGGATGGATGTGTTTCTTCCACAGAGAGAGAGAGAAACAAAGAGCTGGAGCAGCAGGAGCCATCTTTCAGAATGACAGAGAAGTCAAAAGCCGGGATTTTACTTTGACTGTGCCGAAGCAGCTGACACTTTGTCAGGTTTTGCCGCAAAAGCTCAGATGCAAAATGAATATTTGTTTTAGTTCCTTCCTAAATGCGTTGCTTTGTGAATATTTTAAAACTAATTTCTAATCGCTGCATGGGAATTTGTTCAACTTCAAAGCAGAATATTCTGGGACATCATCTGTGTTGCTCTGTGTTGTTTCATTTTGAAGACAAAGTTCTGCATTTGGATCGGTTTTATTTATAGGATTGGCCATAACAATTATGAATTGGCCCCTGATCATCCAGTACATGACTACTCTTCTCCCAGCCTTGTTAATCGCTGTAGTGGTCATAAGGACAGATTAGCTTCCAAACAAACGTCCTTTTCGACAGCAGCTCTGAGATGATTTCTTGTTCCTGGTTGCTAGGAGACAGGCTCGTTTGCTACAACTTGAACGAGCCTGGACCAGATTACAAAGAACCATGTAGAGTTAAAGTTGTAAAGACTTACACTTGATGCCTAATGATTATCTAAACTAAGGTGAGGTAAGCTAAGGCAAACCAAGGTAAACTAATGTAAAGCAATGTAAGATAAGCTAAGCTAATGTAAACTAAATTAAGCTAAGTTAAGACTTTTAATTCAATAAAAAATGCTTCTTTTATTACAAAAGAAAATTTTCTTTTGATTTAACTCACATTAACTAATTTTCCATCAGTTGTAGGTGCTGATGGCTGTGGACGGGAAGGACCACCTGTAGCAGTCTGTGTTACAGTGGTTTTGAAGAAGCATCTGACTGAAGACCCTCTGTTCTTGTATAGCAGTCTCATGAAGAAGATGTTCAGTGTTGACCGTAATGTTATTGATTTTATGGGAAGTCCTTCTTTGCACAACAATCTCCAGAGGAATACAAAGAAGTCTAAGAGATAAGTTGCTGAAAAATTGCTTTCTAAGTTATTTCTGTCTTATTTCAAGTGTACTGAGATATTTGCTCTAGAAGCTATGCTGGAAAGACTTGGTGAGATTTTGTGTTTCTGCAGCGATGGTCTGTCACACGCATATCATAAAACTCTCTGAAGTTAGTTCTGCAAAGTGGGGAAAAAGTGTAAAAAAAAAGTTCACAGGGTGTCGATGCGTCTGTAAAAGCGCCGTAAGTGTCAGAAAAGCAATAAGATTTCTCGGCGAAGTACTTTCAGGAATGCCAGCTGACAACGAGATTCGCTTTGAACGAATATCGGCTTTCCACTCCTTGGATGTCTGATGACGGGATCGGGCCTTGGATGACCCGTAAAGGCTTTTATAAATGAGTTCAATGGGATTTTTGCGGCTCTTGACAGTTTAACGGAGCATCAGATCTCTGCGCACAGACTCTCGGCAGGTCCACATATTGTTCGTCGGAGAATAAAAAGAGATGAAAAGGGGATGTGGCAAGAGGTTGAGGACACGAGTACATCCCCTCTTGGAGGACGTTCAAGAGACGTCCTATCAAAGCCGCTTTCCTTCCGTCTATAAATACCAGCTCGCTGAATAATATCCCCCTCAACCTCCTGCTGCGGGCATCGAGATCTGTTTAACACATGAGAGGCTTTGGAGATAACTCGGTGGGCTATACATTATGCATCGCACAACTCCAGATGAAGAGAGCGGCGTATTAATCCAGCAACTGGCCTGACATTTAAAGACGTGTCCATCAAAAATATGACACCTAAGTCTGTCCTAATTTATTGCGCTAAATATGTCTTAGCAGTGTTGTATCACTGGGAGTCAGTGTTGAAAACAGCTCATAATAAATTATCAAATTTAAGTGGCTGTAGAACGGGGCGGTAAAAGGGACAAGATTGTAAAGTAATTAGGCCGCACCTGTGACAGAGTTCAGCTAATTAAAAAGGTTTGCTTGACTGCCATTCAACCCAAACAGCAGGTTATACAGCAAGCCAAAGCAAAGACAGCAGAGCAAACTTTACAAACAGGACTCAGAGAATATGAGGAAAAATAAGGATTACGGTTCATTTCAGTGGCAGAAGTTGGAAAGTCTAGAAAAAGTAGGGATGCACAGTAGATCATCAGTAGCAGCCTCTGTTAATTGTTTTTTTTAATGGGGACTATTACATATTTTCCAGTCACAAGGTCATTTTATAGCACAATCAAATAACTGTTTACTTCAGTTGTCATAAAAAAGTGCTGTATTTCTTGTTAAATGTGATTAACAAGAAATTGAAACTGGGCCTCTGTCTCTTTAAGAAACTTCTGTTCTCTCTGAAACTCCGCCTTCAGGAAGTCATCACAACATGGCTCCTCTATCAACCTCTTAACAACCTCCTTTACCGGCGTTGCATTGAGAAGTAGCTCCGCTGATGTGCAGCTCCATCAGGTGTTTGCTAATTGCTGCTGGCTAGTCTGAAGGAGCTGAGTGGAGGAGCCGAGAGGAGAGCGATGCTCTGTGAGGCGGAAGCTCAAAAGGTTCTGCCTCAACTCCTCTCGTAAAAAAATAATTTACAACAGCAATATCAATATCGGGTATTGATATTGGCTCAAATTTTCATGCTGGTGCATCCTTTCTAAAAAGCCTCTGAATCCTAAAGAATTCTGTACCAGGAAGCCATTAGGCTTAAACTGCTTGTTGGGGGATTATTGTAGGAGACAAAACTTCAACAGATTTTATTCCAGCTGTGTCAAAGTCCTTACTTCTTTTTTTCCCTCTCCTTTTTTTTTCAGAAGAGGAGAGGTAAAGTGAGGAGAGAAGAAGAGAGGGGGGAGCGCAACACTCCCTCCTTCGCTCAGAGATGCAGACAGCAGAACTTGTGCCAGTGAGCCGGGCTTTGAAAGTGTAACGTAAGAATGGCAGATCACAGAGGCCAGAGAAAAATGATATTCTCCTCGTTGCGACTCCCCCTGCTAGGGACTTTGTTGTGGGGGCTTCTGCTTTTAACTGGAACCAGGTTCTGTGTTGCTGCGGCGTCCCGCACGGTGCTTACGAGCGAGCTCCGTCGTTTCTCTGCTCCCTGACGCGAGGGGACGGCGTGTTGAAGCTGATGGCCGTCAGTGAAAACTCGGGGTCGCCAGGTAGGGGCTTCTCACCTGAGCTGACAGGTGGAAACCAAGGAAGCTCAGAAAGCAGAGGAGTTTCCTGTTTGTATTGGGTCCTTTTAGCAACAGAAGCTGATAGCTGTATGTTTCTCTCCAAAACAAAAGACACATGTTCAAAAACCTGCACTTTAAAGCACTATGGATGCTACAAGTTTATTAAAGAGGCATTATTATGTATTTTCCTGACACATAGTGCCATTCTATAGCACAATGAAGTAACTGTTGCCTTTAAAGAAATTTGACTTCATAATTTCAAATTGGGTCTCTGTCGCTTTAAGAAACTCCTGCTCTTTCTGAAACTCTGCCTTCATGAAGTCATGGTAACATTGCTCCTCTGTTAACCCCTTAACAACGTTTTTACCAGCATTCCTTTGAGAAGTAGCTCATATAAGTAGCGCTGCAGTTCCACCAGGTGTTTGCTAATTGCTGCTGGCTAGTCTGAAGGAGCCTAGTGGGGGAGGGCTGCTCTGTGAGGCAGAAGCTTGGAAACTGCAGTTCTGAGAAGGAGCTGCACCTCGAAGGCGGAGCTAGATCCACCCAGGTGTTTTGCACAGCTGAATGGTTGCCATGGAGATTAAAGGATTTCTCAAACATGCATGAAATAATCAGGGCAACATTCCATGTATGTTTTTAATGAGTGAATAGCACTACAACATGATGTAGCGCTCAAATAAAAGTTGATTTTAAGTGATACTTCCCCTTTAAGAACCCATTCAGACCCGGTCCTGGTACTTGCATTGAAGGGTTCGAGTGCCTAGTGTGTCCCAATTCTCTGGAGTAATTTTTTGCCCCATCCTCTTTGCCCCCTTGAGCCACACTTCGGCTAAAGCCCGCATCCAAGCGGATTTTGGCGAGTTGCGTTACCCATAATTCACTGCTGCATGTGTCGTCTTGAATTAAAAGTTGGCAGCATGGCAACCTTCACCGAGCAAAAAGTGTAAGAAAAAATAGTAAGTTTTCAAATGTAAAGTTTTGAGATCATTTTTGTTTCACTCTACTGTACATGAATGAAGACTATTGCATTTTGCTCTGTTTTCAAAAAGTCGTAACAAAACACGTTTGCACAGCCAAATATCTCCTGCAATGGCTTTCGGAAAGCAAAAATACCGATGCTGTAGGTGTGATCGACGTGGACTGAAAGTTTTATCACCATATTTTGTGGTACCATTATGACAATGATAAATATGACAATAAGAACCGTTTATGAAACATCTTCTGAACAACTGTGTAGCTGTGACTCCATGGTAGAGCAATCATAGTAACACAAACGCAAATACTCATTTTTAATATGCTTCTATATGACACCAGTCATATAAAGAAGTGTTATTTGTGTCACTAAAATGCACACGTTTAATCGGATTTTTAAATGTATTGGTGCTATTATTGAACAAACCTTGGAGAAAATAGCAAAAAAGAAAAAGAAAAAAAGAAACAAAGGAATTTATTGTGACGACAAATCTAAATTCATATTATGAAAAAAGATTATCATGATAAATGAAGAAATTGATACGATAAATGCCCACCCTTTCTACACTGTACTGTCACCTTCTTAAAACCCTCACGGCAGTTGTTACTATTTCACTTAGACCCGCCATTTTGGATTTCTATGAAGTAACCCGTACAGTCCCAATCCTCCAATTTTTACATGCTTGCAACCTGCGCACTTATGTGCAACCGAGTGCACACTTCATAGAGGGGCGGAGGGCATCATGGGAGTATTGCGATCAGGTCTTCGTCTGCAGGGCAGCCATGTTGGATTCTAAACCACCCCAACTTTCCACGCAGTCGAAATCTCGTCTTCAGGACAGCAGCATTCTTCCTGAGAGTATAAATCTGTCATCACCGCCCTGATCTTTCTTTTTGTGTCCTCCTAAAAAGAAAGTCTTTCACAGCAGGAGGATTTTTAACCTGCTTTTCTGATGGTTGTTCTGTGCACTTTTATCAGATTTGCGAGGAAGGAAATCTAGAAGAACAGGAGTAAAATTTTATTTACTGCACGTTCTAAATCTGTCAGACCTTTATGGACTTCAACTCCAGGGGTTAGTACAGAACTGATAGCCTGTTACATGTCTGACTGGAAATAAGTTCATTTTTATCCAGTCTGGCTGTTTTATTTTCCCATTTTCACCAATAGAGCAATATACTATTGTGCACTTGCACTAAGGCCAACTCAGATAGAAACATCTTGGTCTGGATGTTTTCCATTAGTAAGAAAAGATGAAAATCACATTACCAAATATAATCTCATCTCATCAGTGTGAGACACACACACACTTTGGAGAAGCTACAGCTTTTTTTACACAAGAGACTGTAAAAAAAGAATAACCAGGACGACTTGATACGATCAGACAACCAGCGTTTGCCAATATCTGTGTTGCAACTCTGGTGTTTTGGATTAAACAGACTTCTTAACAAGAATACTTCTTGATTTTCCTGCAGCGATGACATATGGCGTAGAGGATAAAAGTTAGAAACTTCATCTTATGAAAGAATCCCTCTACACACACACACACAAACTCACACTGCACAACCCTAAAATGCTTCTCATTTGCAATCTGATACGCCTTGTGTTTTCGCAGATTTGACACCCTGTCGAATCGAGCTAAAAAAAAAAGCATCACGTTAATGCAGCGCCCTGTTTCATTCGGTAAAAACGCGTTTCGCCATTTGGGTTTTCGGTTTCAGGTGAGGAGCAAACCAGAAGGCCTCGGGCATTGAGGGGGCGTCTGTGGGAAGGTCGGCGAAGTTTCGACCGCGACTTTTAGGAATGAAACGACTTTTAATAGAAATTGGAGGTATAGATCTCATTTTGGCTGATTCAGACACATGCAAAAAGCATATGTATGCACATGGCCGCCCTCTCAAAGCCAGCTGGTATGCAGAAAAGCCCACAGTTTGTCCAGTTATCTTTTGGGGGGGAGAGCTTAGCCTTCAGTCTAAATCAAAAACAAATCCTCCCACAGCCAGATTCCAACATCAAAGGGGCAGATTGTACAAAAATCCCCTTTAAGACCAAGTTAGAGGTGGATGGATGAGTTAATGCATAGAAAATTGTTATATTTACCCTTCTTTTCTATTATTATTATTATCATTAAAGCTGAAATCCTGCCATGACTTCTCACTGCCATGACGATGGTGCTGACACAGTTACTCAGGAAACGGTTTACTGTGGGTCTTCGCTCAGACAGAAATCTACCACAGTTAAAAACTGCTCTCCTTTAACTCCCCTTTTACGTATTTGAGCTAATGTCCTAAAATCTATAGCGCAAGAGATGTACGGAACCCCGTGCCGGAAGAAAAACGGCGAGTGACTGAGGGTCATTGCACGTAACAGAAACCCTGTAAATTCTAGACACTAACAGGTACCATAGAAATGCACTAAATCCGTTGAGGGACGGCGGAGTCCCAGAGCGAAATTCTGTGAAAGAGGTGTACGGAGCCTCGTGCCAGAAGCCCGTTGAAAGGTTATTTACATCGTTTTAAACTGATTGTGATTGTGAGCGTGACTGGGAATAAAAATACCAATAGGTCTTTTGTTCCATATAACACAGTAGGGGATTTTCTGTAGCACTGCATGTCATTTTTCATACTGCATCTATGTGTAGCTGTAGTTTGCCTGTAAGGTTATTATTAATAATAATAGTAGTAGTGATAATAATGATGATATTTAAAATGTTAATTGTGGATTTGTTGAGACATTCAAATAATTCCAGCTGAGAGGGAAAAATAGCACGAGCTAAATTAGTCAAAATCAGTTTAAATCTAAAGAAAGGTCTATTCTAAATTAACTCAAGACATCAAAATTAAGTAAATCAAATGCATTGGTCACGATCCAGTAATTTACATGGAGTAACTATCACTATTTAGCACTAGAAATAAAATACACACAACTTTCAAGTTTTACTAGCAAAAGCCTCTCCAGCTCCATTTGAACCTGTTTAAATCCTTCACTTCAAGACATTAAATAATCCAAAACACACACAAACAGAGCATAAAATTAACTGCCGCTTCCCTTCACTGTTATGAATGTGGCAAATATTCTGGAATCAATTTTAAACCCCTGACTACCAATTTCATGCGTCACTGCCATAAATCGTGCACAACGTGCATGTCCTCGTCTTGTTTCTTTTCTTTCTTACGTCTTTCTCTCGTCGTCTGAAGACTTTCTGCCTGACCTTGAGGTTCGCTTGGGAGGCTTCGTGTCCGCTCACCCGCACCCGAAATCTCAATCTCCAGTTTAACTTTCATATGACTGAAGTGATTCACTGACCCGTTTTCTAAATTATTGGAAAGTTGATTTTATTTCAATAACTCAGCAAGGTTGCAAGGTTTTTTTCCCAATTATTATGATGATTTCTTACTAATGAAAACAGAATCGTTTAAGATTAGAATATTACATCGGACCAATGATGGGCTGAATGTATGTTTAGTTTTCTGTTCTTTCTTTTAATATGGCAAAAGAGCCTCATTGGAACATATGTTCTAATTCATTGAAAATGGCTGCACATTTAACAGTAAAATAAAAGCTCCAGCTGCTTAGTATAAAAGTAAATCTCACTTAGTTCATTTTAGGCGCATGCTTGACCCGAACATAGAAAAGATAAGAGGTTGAAGTGATTGAATTGAATTATTATTTTTCAAAGTATTTCTGAAGTTTAGACTAAAACTAACAGAGCTTCACATATTTTTCCTTCTTTTTTTTGTTGGACAGGTTGTGTTTCCATACATCTATAAAAGAAAAAAAGTCACATTTATGCAACAAACCCAATCTGAAGTTAGGAATGAAATCTGGCGTAGATGGTAATTTAAAAAAGGCAGCATTAGCTGAAGTAAGTTAAACGTCTCCTTTTATTATCGTACTTTCCTTCTTGGTTTTCAACAAGCTAGTTCACCTCTGGTTTCATGTCATGTCCAACTAACCTTTTTGTTGAAAACACGGGACTTGTAGCTCTGACTTGTGTGTGAAGCATGACTCAGCCTGAAGAAATCAGGCTCCCTTTGCATAACCCAATCGGACAGAGCTCCATAATATTTACACCAAAGACACAAAATGAACCTGCTTCACACTGGCCAAAAGATCCAACTTTAAAAGTGTACGAAAGAAAACAGGAGGAGGAAAAGTGTTTAGGCTGAACGGAAGTGAACTTTGCTGAGGAGCCCACAGACATTTTGATTTTCAAAGCTTCACGCAGAAATAAATCCTTCATATGAATCAAAATTCAACCCTGACATACAGTGAAGTAAATCATAAAAGTTTGAAGTGCTGTGACTGCAGACTGTGAGTTTCCCTCTGACTTTTTTCCAGACATCATATGTTCTGTGTATCCATCAATCATCCACTACGTGACATTTCAGGCGCTGGTGTGATTTAAACACAGTCAGATACTGCAGCAGTAACATGTTAATTAAAGTACAACAGTAGCATGTCGGAGAAAACTGGAAATGTTGGAGGAAAAAAAGAATGTTACTGTTTTAGGCCTTAGGGAGAAATTAATAATGCTCTTATGAAGAACCGAAATTCATTTACTTTGACAAAAAAAAACATGAAGATGAATATAATCTTGATATAAAATACTAATAAAAAAGAAATACTTTCAAAACAAATAATAAATACACCACTTACTATGGATTCAAACAGGCAAAGAAAAACTCCAGTACATTAATCTGTAAACATGAAAAGCAATAAACATCAAAATGAACAAGTGGCTGTTAAAATATAAATAAGACATTTGGTTAATTTCAAAATTGTCAACTGTTTGGGGGAAAATGTACACATTCGTTCACATTCATTCATCTGAAAAACAAACACATCTCAGAGAGAAAAAAAACAGATAAAATAAATAAATAAAGCTGAAATGTTTCAGATGAATAAGTTTGCACCCATTTTGAGTAAAACTTTGTTAAACAGCCTCCTAGATTCATTTTCAGGAGTTAAAGCCAACATCAATGCTGTGCTGCCTTTAGCGATTCAAATGTACCGGGAAGAAAGTTTAGCTGCCATGTTACGATTTTCTGGATTTTTGTGGTCATTTGAACCCTTTAACTAAAGCCAAAGTCTGCAGACAAGTTCTTATCAGATTGGTCCAGGAAGCAAATATACAAACACATACTGTAATGTAATGTAATGTAAAAATATATATCATATTTTAATGTTTTTAGGTATCTGCTAGAAATACCTTATTAGCAAAAAATGACTAAAGGAGAAGAAAATGAGAGTTTTTGGAATGGCCTAGTCAAAGTCCAGAGCTACACCTGACAGGAGGTCTGAGAGGCCACGTGTGGACTAGAGAGGTCCTCACTGACAGTCCATTTGGAGAAATTTCACAAGAGCCACTGGACTAATGCTACAAAGTCCGGATGTGGGATGCTAATCATTCAACCTTCCCACACAGAAGGCTGAATGATTCAATGAAATTTGATATTTATTATGGCTTCATTTGTTTTGCAGCACACAAACTTGCTATTTTAACAGGGGCATACAAACTTGGATTATAGAAATCATGTTCTTTTTCCTTTAAACCAGCTGAAAAGTGGCTCTCATGTCCCAGAAAACGTTCAGTTCAAACGTCGAACTATACAGAATGAAAACCTTGGCAGCCTTCGCGTACGTCAAAACAAACAGCAAAAGTTAAGACCCGACTTTAGAGTAAAAACAAACACTTCCCAGTGTCCGCGAGCCTTGTCCTCGCATTCTGACGTATTGGGTCTCGCAACAAACCTGGGGAGAGACGGCCAGTGAAGCTGGAAACCTCAGCAGGGCCGCATAACACCTTGACAATTCAACCCACATGTGCGGCGGCGTGCTGGGCCGCCGCCTCGGGGCAAGATGGCCTCAGCCGGGCCGGCATGTGGAAGAGGTTTTCCACTCAGCTGAACGTCCGGCACCTCCACCGGGATCCCCGGCGCTCACCGCTATTATACCGCCGCGGCTTCAAGCCAGCTGCGGATTAACACCATTTGCGCCTCCTCTCTCCGTGTACAGGTAGAGGAGGTGCCTCCGCGCGGAGGTCCACGCATTCCACCAACACGGAGTCCCGACAAGAGGCAGGCAAACATCTCAGGAAGGCTGGTTTGGTTGCCAACAATATTACATTTGCGAAAAGAGTAAATTGAATTCAAATGCCGTAATGCAATAAGAAAGGGATAATCTAATTTGAGCCCAGCGCCGTTTTAAAATGCTTGAACAACTTCTTGAGGCGTTTCGTTTCGTCCTCAGAGAGCTGAGACACCGTGGCGTTGGTGTTTTTCTTCTTCTCACATCCTGCTATCGATCAATGGGCAGGGACCCTAAAAAAAACAGGCTCGCGATATCAAAGCTCGAGACATCTGTGTTTTATATGAACATATACTCAGAATGTCTGTCAATCTGTCCTCCACTTGGCAAGATGCTCTCTCTCTCTCTCTCTTTCTTTTTTTAACCTAATAAAGTTTTTTCATATTTTAGTTATGTTACAATTTTCAGACTCGTGAGTTGAGTTTTTGACCAAAGGTTTTACGTAACTTTCTTCCATAGTTCCTTTGTTTTGTTTCCGTTCTTTCTGCATCATATCCATCAATCCTTCATTCCTTTTTTCCATATTTTGCTCTTTCCTCCTATCCATCCGAACATTCTTTTTTCATTGTTTACTTCCTACAATCTAAAGATCTATCAATTCTGTCTTCCATACTTTTTTATTTCCTCCTATCCCTCCTTTCCTTACTCCACCAACTGAGCCTCTTTCATCCTTTTTGTCCTTACTATCTGTCCAACCTATCGCCATTTCTTCCTTATTTACTTCCTGTCATACTTCTCCTTCTCTTTTTGCTTCTCTCCTCCTATCCACATTCCTTTCCTTCCATACTTCCTCCCGTTCTTGTTTAATTCATGAGGTTTTTCCCATCATTAGTTTGAGAAGTATAGAACTATCTGCCATTAATAGCGTCAAGGTTTTGCTTTTAACCTTTAAAAGTGTCCAAGAACAGAACGGAGACCTCTCTGCATTTGCGTTAGGAAAAGTACGGATACGACAAAAACAAGGAGAACGCTCGTAGAAACGAAGCAAGAAAAGACCAAGTGAAGAGATGCACCAATAAATGAAAGAAACAAAGGTTTCTGTTTTTTTTGAGAGTGCTGACAAGCAGCTCAGCTGGTGTGGAGCTGGAGTGGGTGGAGCCAGTCGGTGAGTGGAGGGCTGAGAGTGGGAGGTGTTGGGGCAGTTGGGGAGGGGGGTCTGCCCTCTGACATGACCCCATCACATGAGAGGTGAGCCAACACGTACCGTGGGCCCGTTAAACAGCTCGACGCCAGGTAAGAGACTGATTCCATCCGCCTTGTTTCGTACGCTGATGACACCGTGTGCTCTCTATTTGACCCCCAGACCCGAAAACAACGTACAGCCGTTTCGTTTTAGCACAAATTCCATCAAGATGGGCAGAAGTTTTTCAATTGGCAAAAATAAAAGCTATGAGAAAAACATGAGGAAGGCGTCAGGGCCTGAGGGTGGTTAGGGAATCTGAGAAAAGCAAAAAATAATAATAATCGGTGTAAATCTTCATGTTGGTGGTTGTAGTTTAGTACAGAGAATGTCAACGCTTTCCAGAAATCCACCTGAACATTGTTCTCTCAGCAGCCATTCAGCCGCTCTAAATGAGCGGCACCTTTCACGGGCGGCAAACAGAGGCTGACATTCAGCACAACAAAACAGACCAGGCCACGAGGCTGCAGGTAGAGAACTGGGAGAGATGGCAGTGGTTTAAACCACAAACCAAAAACTGGACTGGTTTTCATGGAGGATACAGCCACACACAGTTGAATAGTTTAAATCAGATTGTTTTTTTCACATGTTAAACAAAATCGTTGCTTCATCAGAACTTAGAATGTAACAAAATATTGAGTTTTCTAACAACTATAGATGATTGTTTTGTATTTTAAGAGCAGACTAAAGGATGTGAACTATAGATGGATTATATACACAAGTCTATTTATTGTTAATCTGCCACACAGATGCTGGATGGCATTTTGAGTTTTCATCAGTACTGCACTGCCCTCAAGTGGTCACAGCTGGAAACTGCACTCTAAAAGATTTGTGATGGAAACAGTTCTTCTCCTTCAGTGTTTTCTAACTCTGCTCTTTGTCAATTATAGCCCAGTAGGTGTCAAATCAGATGAAGTATCTCTTCAGCATGGCATTATTTAATGGTCCAAGTTAGAGACATTTACTATTTAACTGCACCGATCAGAGATTTTGTGGCAGGTTGTGGATCACCTGGGGTTTTTTAAGCCTTTTACATGCAGACACTAATTTAAGTTGATTACGTTTTCTCTTAAAAATCAAATAAAAGTAATACATTTGTGTTTTTAACTTCCAGATTTAATTTAAAACTGATGTGTACCAGAGTCATTTAAAAACAATGATTCGTCTAAAACAGTTTTGGAGTGGTGTAGATTCATAACTGAAAATCTACAAATTCAGTCATTTTGGATCCAAGTTTTGGAACAAAATATAATCTATTCATAAAACCCACCTAGAAAGAATTGCAATGCATCTTTAACTCTTTTAAAAGTGTGATTATTGCTTTCTAACGTCTGTTTTATTCTATTCACTCTAGAACATGTAACAAAAACTTAAGATAATTTTATTCTAAATGCCAACTTTAAAACGAAACAAGTCTGATTTATTGTGAGATGTGTTAGATTTCTACTATTTGAATCCTCTATTATAGCAAATAAAGGGCCTCTTTGTTATGAGCAATCGTTGGTCATTTACGCTGCTCTGCAGAACTTCAGCATTATTGCTTCCAAACGGGATAGCATGATTAAACATATTGAATGTTCTTTGGCATCTTTAGCCATTAGCACAGTTGGCGTCACTGACAGCAGACTGTGTGGGTATTATCTGCACAGATTGTAGACTTTCACCTTAACTGTAAGGGCAACATTTCTGAATCCAACATGCTCTATCATGACGGATTAAAGAGGTCAACTATGTTCAACTTCCTGTTGTTTGTTGAAGTCTAGCTGTTTGTTGTTTTTCTGTTTCCTTTACACTGGATTCCCGTCTATTTGTGGTTCAGTTTTCACAGACGCACTTTTTTGTGTAGTTTTCTGTGGAACATCGGGTCCCCAAACGTTTAGAGACCAAGATCTACTTTTTCCTCTCACCAGCTGCCTGAGATCTACCTCATGACACGAACACAAAAAAATAGTAAATGAAACTCCATTGACTTATTTTATATGCGAATACGCATCAGTTGTAGCAGAAATAATAAAGTGATAGAAAACCTAATGCAGTTTCTTCCTCAGTGAGATTCTGACACTGGGAGCAGGTTACTGGTTGCAAACCTGAGGCCAGCAGGTCAGTCAGTTACGGCAGATCTGGACTTTGGTTTGATGACATCAATATGAAAAACTACAGACTGATAGGAGGAACCAAAGAGCTCTTTAAAAGTAAAGGCAAATCTTCTGAAGTTGGGACATAATTTAATTTCACATAATTATCGCAGTAGAAGCCATTTGTTTATTAAAACTTAATTAAATATACTGATGTTTGTTGTGTATGACGTATACGGTATGGCTCTCATCTTACAGAGTATGATATGCAGTAGATATCACAGGACGTTTTGGAAAGAGCCAATGCTTTCTATGTGATGTACGCATTACACTCCTGGCTTTTCTGTTCCACAGATACACTGACATTTTATTTTTATCTAGATCCTGCATCAGTGACTCATTTAAGCCTGGGTTGATTTAACACAACTTCAAATAGGTTAAAAGTGACTAATATTTAACATTTACACTAACTGTGGTCAGCGTGTCGATGCTGAATATAGTAGAATTAACCCAGCAGTTTTGCCGTGCAAACTTTCTTTGTAATCGTCCTGGGTTTGCGTTAACAGTAAAAGCAGGATTATTTTTGAGAGACAAAGCCTTAGACAGGTCAAGAATAGCCCATGTGCTTTCTGTGTTTGCTGCAGGCGGTTCACATGTTACGAGTCTGGCAGGAGGAAAGGAGTTCTGCTAAGAGAGAATGTGCAGCTGTCATCACTGAGTAAGGCGCACCAAAACTATAAGCTCTCTACCTGCTGCATGATAAATTACTGAAGTGTCGACAGAGCCCACAGTCATATTTTTTATGTAACAAATTGCTTTATAAAAGTTTGTACTGTACTTTGTTTCTTTATAGTTTTAATAAGCAAATAATATTTTAGTTTTATCCAACTAAAGTTTCTTGCTAAGTTCAAACTCGTCTCATGTTTAAAAAAAACAACAACAAAAAAAACGGTTGTTTGATATATTTATTTGTTTGACAGCAAGTATAATTCGGCATCTGCTATTCAAATCATTTAGCTATGTCCTTACGCTAATTTGAGTAAAAATTCAGGGCAAATGGTAATAATTAGATGGTAGAATACTAATATTAAAAAAAACTGGACGCAAACAGTTGAAAAAGTTGCAGAGAAACTCAGCGCATCCAAGGTTAAATTTACTCTTCTTTCTTATTTTACTCACATGCTTACATGCTATAGTATTTGTTGGAAAATAAGCTAATATAACGGTGGTGACACAATTGTGTCCCATTAACAGCGCAAAGCCTGAATCAGAGAAATAACACCTCACCCTTTTTACCAAAACTTTACACTTGACACGATGCAGTCAGGCAGGTGTTGTTGTCCGGGCAACTGCAAAACCCGTTCATTGGGTTGCCAGATTTGTCCCTCCACACAACATGTCTCCAATGTCCTAGAGTCCAACAGAAATGGGTTCCTACCTTTTTATCTAACAATTTGCATTGTTATTGTTAGACTATCATGTAACACTATGGTAGTCGTCATTCCATGACGCTTTCTAAGGACTGTCGTTGAGCTAGTCTGAAGGTTACAGGACGTTTGGAGGACAGTAACCACTGACTGTGCAGAAAGACCTCGTCATCTGGTGACCCCCGCTCGGAGTCGGAGTTGTTCCAAATCGCTTTAAGGTTGTAGTAACACCACCTACAGTTGGGATAGAGGCTTTATGGACTGGATTTTATACACGTGTGGTCATGTTGTGGTTGCAAAACCTGAATTTAATGGTTTACAGGCAGTTTAGCGTATAAACCTAAACATTCTTAGTGTGTTCACTGCACAGGAGAAAAGAAGATACTTAAGTGTAGTAAAATCTAGAATTGTCGCTATTTTTACAACACTTCTGTAACATACATTTTATGAGTGCTATTTTGAAACAAATTACTTAGTTAATTTTAGTTGAATTCAAATATGATTAACATTCAACTTAAAGTGAATTTACTATTCTGTGCTAAAATGGAAGAACTTCATGTACACTTAGTATAATTTAAATATATTTGAATTTTGTGTGCTTATTTCATGCTACAATGATACATTTTGATGTTATTTCCAACAAATGTATAGTGTTTGAACTTGTATTAAAAATAAAATATATTCTAAATATATTAAAACTATTTCCATAACACCTTATAAATATTTTAAAAATTAATATATGAAGAGATTCATTTATTGAAACAATTTTATTATGCATAAAAAGTATATATATATATATATATATATATATATATATATATGTAGCAGACAAAAATACAATATTATTTTTTTTAAATGTATTTATGCTTTAATTTGGTTGAATTAACTTTACAATGGACTTCTCTTATATTATATATCTTAAAATATATTTTAAATATCCCATCTGTCTTTCTATAATTACGTCTTTAACAATTACTGTAGTTGATGCAATGAAACATGAATTTCAGAAACATGCAGCATATTTAAAATATACTTTAAAATGGATTAATTTTTTCCACTTTGTATCAACTCTAGAATAGCCAACATATGTGGAAAAAATATGAGTTTTTGACTACTATTTTTATAAATAAAATGAAGTTTTCGTCTCCATCTTTTCCAACGTCCTGGTACAGTCAGCTTCCCTGCAGTGCTAGCTTGTTAACAAGAGGAGCTTTGGCTTCAGCAGAATTTTAGTTTTGTAAAAAAAAATAATTTCATTTCTAACTCATCCCAGTGATGGCATAGTTACTTTGAAAAAGTAACTTTAATCAGATTACTGATTATTCCTTGAAAAAGTAACTTAGTTAGATTACTGACTACTTGATTTGGAAAGTAACTAAGTTACATTTAAAGTAACTTTTTTAGTTACTTTCAGCAGCTGCTAACAACAACAACGCTCTGCCACCTGAGGAAATTACATTGATCTTTGCCAATACTTACTTTATAATGGTAACATCAGCAATGTGTCTCCACTTATAAGGTTGAACTGGAGGGGAGATTGTTTAATGGTTACAACAGTACAAAAAAGCTTTAGTAATTTGTGCGTGATTTTGTGTGTCTGGAAAACTATAAATAGGATTTTAGACCCCCTTCTCTCCCCTCTCTCCCTGCCCCAGCCTCCAGGTTCTGCGTTACGGCCCTGTGTTTGCTGTCAGAGCGCAGCGCACAGCGCTTCTCCTGCAGCTCCACAACTCAGATGGCTCCTGCACAGATTTGTGACACTAATCTTAATATTAATAATTATAATGACGTTTAGTTGCACAACTTTACGGACTCGTTCATTCGTGGCTGTTTTCACGTTTATTGCGCTGTTCAGATTAGTCTCGATGTTTGCAGTTTTCTGGAGCGCAAAGCGAAGCTCGACGTCATTCAGAGGTAAAATATTAACCTGACATTAACAAAGACACAGCGGGACGGATCATCCGGGAAATGATGGACAGGGAGAGTCTGACTAAAACTACCTTAATGACGACAAATTCTGGTCTTCATTATGAGTCTCTGCTTATTTCCAAGCCCAAAGAGCGCAGCCCGCACCCATTAAATATTCAAGAGACTTTAAAAAGAAAAAACGAGCCGAAAGCCGCAATAAACAGAATTGGCGACCGAAACTCAAAATAATTCCTCTTCAGAAACAAAATGCGCATCTCCCTCCATTGTTTCTGTCGCTGCTGATACTGTCGCATAGAAACGGCGAAGAAAATAGTAACGCAAAGTGGTATCGATAAGTAACTGTAGTCTGACTACTTTATTTGAAATAGAAACGCGTTAGATTACTAGTTACTAAAAAAAAAAGTAATGCGTTACTGACGTCACTGCTCACCACCACAAACCTTCACACGGCAGCAGCTGGCCGCTGGGTTTCGGACGCCTCTTGTCCCCATCAGCACATTTCTAGTTGGTGTAAAACACGGTAAAAGCAGCGGTCGCGCCCGGGTCACATGTCGCCATTCACCCAGCGGTTTTCACACCTTCTCTGTCAAAGTTCATCCTGAGTGAGCCAAAAGTGACGCGGCACTTTTGGCTGTGGGCCGTGGGCCGCTGGGCAGTTATTGATTGACTGAGCTGCAGTCGCTGGTTGCTTCGGTCCAAACTGGGGATGTTGCAACGTCAGTCCTTCGTGGGCGCCGTGTGGGGCAAGAGGGGAGGATTGTTGGTTATATTGCTCATTTGCGGTGAGTCTCGCTGCGGTTTTATTTGTATGTCTTGCTTTTTAAATCAGACTTAACATGCATTGTGCAGCCTTTACTCAAAAATGTCCCCTGAGATAAAAATTCACAATAACACAAAGGGTCGTGTTGATCATGTTAACTGCGAAAGGTAAACAGTGATCATAAAGAGTTGTATTTTTGCATCAAAATCTGTTTAAGACCGTTTTCTTTGAAATTATTGTACTAATTGTACAGTAAATAGCATACTATGATTATGACTACATCAGGTGAAATGAAGAAATTATGTCTTCATCATCATCACATACCTGTCTATGGGTGGGACATGTTAATCAATCAATCAATCAATCAATCAATCAATCAATCAATCAATCAATCAATCAATCAATCAATCAGTTCAGTTTTTTTTGTATAGCACATTTAAGCAACAAGCCAGTTCAAAGTTTTCACATCATAAAAACACAAATAAAAAGCCCTAAAAGCAACATAAAATCAACAATTGAGAAACCAGTGACAGACATTACAGTTTGACAAATCGCATCATCAAAATCATCAACACACCTCAAATATGTTGGTCAATGTTCCAAAGGCAACTCTGAATAGGTGGGTCGTGTAGCCTTGATTTAAGGTTAAATCTCAGTTGAATATTGTGTTGCCAGAGCTAATGCAATAGGTAGAAAATGATTTGAGCGAGTTGAACACAGAATCAGATTGTGACGACTAGACAATTCAGTCCAATTCCAAAATCTTAAGCTGTTGTGCGACGGATCAGTGGCATTGAGTGACCGAGGCTTACTGATGGGAGAGCAGAGAGTGAGCCGCATCGTCCGACCCAACAGCAAGTAAACAAGTTATGTTACTGCCGGTTCTGACAGAACGATGTATGAAATACACATCTGAGCCCCATGGGGTAACACAGCAGAAGACCCCTGGCCGTAATGTTACGCCTCATTGGTGTGTATTTCGAGCCGCGACGTTGTCTGTCTGGTGTTTTTCTTATACAGAGAAGGAGTTCATTGTGCAGAGATGGCCATGGTATGCCTAACGGACTTTGAGGAGTACGCAAAGGCGCATCTTTCAAAGGCCACCTGGGATTATTACGCAGCCGGAGCGGATGAATGCTGCACCAGAGACGACAATCTGCTGGCTTACAAAAGGTACGCTGGACATAACACATCATGTACGCACAGCTTTTAACTTATTTACTTTTACGTTGATGCAATATTTAAAATCTGTGTTGGTTCATTTCTTACTAGGTTTAATATTGAGTTGTTGACCATTTAGAGACTCATTTTTACATGGACTTTGTGCTGTTTTGACACTTTGCCTTCTCTGAGCAGTTTCTGTTAAGGTGAAGTTGTATAATAATTAACCTGTTGGTACATTTTAGCCAGACCCACTGTTAGGACAGAGGAACTTTTTTGGAAGTTACTTCCCCTGTGGAACAAGGAATCGTGATTTTGTCTTTTCTTTTATACAAATTGAATCAAAATCTGATGTAGTGAGGAAAGAGCTGAGTCAAAAAATCAAGTTCTCAAATTAACAACCTACCTACGATCGAGACATTTGGGTCATACATGAAGAAACGAGAATGCGGATAAAACTGGCTACCAAGAGATTCTTCCAAAGACTTGCAATGTCTGGAAAAAGGTGGCCTGGCGTCAGGATACCTCCGAGATCTCCAGATTTTTTGTTGAAGGGACTGTATGTTGACTTTGACAAGGTTCTGGCTTGGTGTCCTGCGGTATGCCTGGGTCTCTCTCCTGGACCCATTAACCCTACAAAATATGATCTTGGTTAAGTGGATGATCTCCGTGTGATCATCATTCTATAAATTAAACTATAAGCCTATTATGTAGGCAACTTGGGGGAAAGGCACAGATGTTTAACTGGATTTAAATCAGAGCTCATCGACAAGAGGAACCGACAATCTGTCTTGCAATACTTTTATTGGGACACCACCAATAAAAGTATTGGTATAAAAGTATAAAAGTATTTACCCGGGCCTGATACGTTAGGGATTTTTTATGTTTAAAATTCTGTTGAACCACATTTGACCAATGATTTTCATTGGTTAATTTCAGTAATAATAGATAAACTTCAGTAAGTTTTATCTATAATTTAGATAGATAAAACTATCTAAAGTTATTTCAGTGACCATTGTGGGTTTTAAAATCATTAACAGAAGACTACCAGCAGTTTTGTCCATGTCTGTAACACTATGGTTAAAAAGGTTTGGTGATTTGATTTCAGACTTTTTAACAGTATTTCATGGATTTTCTGCCCCATTTCTTCTCCAAAAGAAGTCATATTTCTGTTCACACATTGTCATGTACCACAGTAACATCAGGGCCTTCCAGACCTCCTTGAAGAGTTTTCCTTCATAGAGAACCAATCAATCCCTCTGAATTATTCATGTCTGTCCTCCAGGATCCGTTTGAGGCCTCGCATCCTGCGGGACGTGTCAGTAAGTGACACGCGCACCACGGTGCAGGGGACAGAAATAAGCTTTCCCGTCGGCATCGCGCCGACAGCCTTCCACTGCCTGGCCTGGCATGAAGGCGAGGTGGCTACAGCTCGCGGTGAGTCACGTTCGTCTCGGAGACGTGTGTTATCCTCCTATTGATTTCTTCAACTTTTACCTCCAGAGAAGGACTTGCTTTTTTTTATTTCTACTTAATTTTTTGCTCTGTACTTCAGATACTCCGTCGTAAATTGAAGTTGCGTTTTGGCCACAGATTTGGAGGATCTCGGGGGAAATGACGAAAACATGAACTCGATTATGCACTGGAAGATTTACTAACGCTATAAAACGCCGGCTAATGAGAGTAAAATAGTCGATGTCTTCCTTACCCCGAATGACAATGATCCTAAATCACGCCGCTGATGCAGAAAACACACATCTGAATAGAAAGCATAAGAGGTCGGACAGGCCTCATGCAGACGCCAAACCACAACATTGCTGAGGCCGGACCGAATCACTTTGATAGATACCGAACGAGAGACTGTTCAGCGAAACGCTCATTAATAAAACCTGGAGAACTATTTGTGAACACAGCTGACTTATGCAGTGAAATGTGTTTAGTCTGTTTAGTCATTCATACATTTACTCTCTTTTCATATGTGTTTAATTCTTAGGACTTCAGGTGGGGGGAAAAACAAGTGTCCGACTTGTGTTTGTATTACTCTCTGTTCGACTCACTTCAGTTCAGTTTATTTACGTCGCACCGATTGACAGCACATGTTGGCATTTTGTAGAAAAGTCAATGAAATCCAGTTTGCTTGTTGCAGAAATCTTTAATTCAGCAACAGCGGTAGGACTCTAACCGAACACTAGAGGGAAGTGTTGCAAGCTGAACGAGCAGCTTCACAAGAACCATTAATTAATTCATTTATTCAAAAAATCAATCAGATATTCAATCTACCCCAAAGTCTGCTGTCTTTAATGTGGCCACAAAAAATAATTCATATGCTTAGAGGCAGAATTATTAAGCACCGGTGCAAAATATTGATCCTAATTATCATTTTTCATCTACTGTACCTCTCAAAAGTATTCATGTCCCTTGAATTTTTACACAAACTTCATTGTTTGTGTGGGACATAATTTTTGCTGCAGATTTTTATTGCTCCCTCTTAGCTTTGGACAGTTAGACACTGAAGTTTTACCTATTTTGCTCAAGTTCAGTCAGACTGGATTGAGTCTGTGATGATCAGATTTAAAAAACTGAAATCCTAAATTCTCCACGTTTGGTTCTGGGGATGAAGGACAGACCAGAACCAGAAGGCCTGCATGGTCTGTACAGTTGATACAATGACAACAGATCTCTAATGTATTTTGGTGTCAAGTTATTCAGTTATGTATAAGCTAACAAAAGTATTTTAAAGTCTATTCTCTGAGCCTACGACTTTAAAACTGCAGTTATTTGATCAATCTTCCTGTTTTTTCTACTACCTGTGAACACACTATCTTAACTTTAGGGGTTATGGATATAGAAATGCTTGCTAAACTTTCCGCATTTTAATTTGTAAAAATAAACGTGAAAACCATGTATTTATTTCCCTTTCAACACACAGTGCTGTGCTACTTTCCCAAGCTCTGTAAATGTGAATATTAAACCTTTGTGCCTTTAATGGAAGTCCCACCATCACTGATCACACCAATGATTCCCCCCACACAGCCACCGAGGCTCTCAACACCTGCTACATCACCAGCACCTACTCCACCTGCTCAGTGGAGGAGATCGTCGCGGCGGCGCCCCGCGGCCTCCGCTGGTTCCAGCTCTACGTGTACCGGGAGAGGAAGCTGTCCGAGCAGCTGGTGCACCGGGTGGAGGCGCTCGGCTACAAGGCCCTGGTCCTCACGGTCGACGTGCCCTACACGGGGAAGCGCCGCAACGACATCCGCAACCAGTTCAGGCTGCCGCCGCACCTCAAGGTCAAGAACTTTGAGGGAGTTTTCCAGGTAAGAGAGTGGATCGGCACAGCAGGGGAAAGGAGTTGGCGAGTGCAACAGCTGTTGCGTCGCAGATAAAAGGAAAAGGTTCGAGACGGACTGTTGTGCAACCTAAAGCCGCAGCATGTAGCTTTTATAAAAAAAAATTTTTACGTATTTATTTTGTGGCAGCATAGTGTGAGACAGATAATCTATAAAAAAAAATTAAGCTCCTCCATTTTCTCCCCATCCTACTATTGCAATCTGCAGAAAATCATCACTTCTGGTCAAAAACAACCAATCAGAGCCAGGAGGAGGGTCTTATAGTGCTGTCAATCATACTCGTGAACATGCTGCTAGATGGGCTAATGGTGAAAAAAACAACTTTCCATTTCAGGAAAACTGTTTATCCATTTTGATCGGTAGCCATGTTAACTAGCATTAGCATGAGCTCTGCCACTGGAAAGCTGCAGCATAGCAGAGAGCAACGGAGAGGCTGTGAGTACATACACAAGCATGATTGCCAGCACTTAGACCCTCCTCCTGGCTCTGATTGGTTGTGTATTTCTACTGGGAGCACAGAGGCAGAAGAACTTGAGTTTTTCATAGATTACCTGTTTTATACTTTCACAACATAGTGACAACAAATATGTAAAAAACATTTTTCTTTAATAAAAGTTACATACTATAGTTTGAAGGATTCCATTTTAATTATTTCTAATGTGATATTAGAAGTTAAAATCTGTAAATTAGATTTTCTTTTCTTACTTCTTTCTGTCCGTTGGTGATAATTTCCTTTTGAGGAAGTAAAACGTATTTGACAAAGTCTCATACAACCTAACCTAATGCACACAACTCACAATTCAAATCTAACATGAACTTTAAAGTTTTCCGTATTATTATGTACAACCACTGCTGATTTTTGACGAGTGAACCTTTACGGGAGCTGTACTTGTCACACCATAAGCAGGAGACGAGCGTCCCGGAGGAGTACGGGATACCAGCCAACACCTTGGACCCGTCTATCAGCTGGAAGGACATCTACTGGCTGCAGTCTATCACCCGCCTCCCCATCATCATCAAGGGCATCCTGACCAAGGAAGACGCCGAGGTGGCCGTGGAGCACGGCGTCCAGGGTATCATTGTGTCCAACCACGGGGGGAGGCAGCTGGACGGCGGCCCGGCGTCGGTACAGACCAAACACCTTTCTCATAACCTCACCTTAAAAAAGGAAATTGTCGTAAACAGAGTCATACAATGTGATTGTGGAGTCACTACAATTAGTTCTTGCTGTTGTAAAGCTTTAAAGAACTGAGTTGCTTAAAAAGAAAAGAGAGCAGCTTCAGTTCTGTGTGAAAGCTAAACAACAGAGTCAGTGATGTTGTTTTAGAGAATTATATTATTTTATAATAAAATGAGAAAACCTTCTGGAAATTGATGGCTTGTAACACTGTTTTGACAGAAAATTTAAAAAAAAACAACTTTTGTATTATTATATATATTTTTACATTCTTTTGAAGATCCCACTTAAAAAGCTTAAGATATTCTAAAACCATTTTGTTCTATAAATTTATGGATGTCCCAAAATCCGTATTAGATTTTTTTTTGTCTTCAGTACTGATCCAGATTTAAACTCCTGGTCTGATAATATATTGAAATTATTTGCATCATTGCTGTTTATAGTCTTGATAACTTGACAGCTTTGTAGAGTGGTAAACTAAAACAGTACACTCTATGTTCTTATTTGTACATGATCACATACCAATGACTTTAGTTTGTAATGTTTTTATTCTTTACTTTAATGAATATATTGTCCTAATTAAAGTGTCTGCAGACAGGCCTTAAAGGGGCCATATCATGTAAAATCAACTCTTTTTCTAGCTTTACATCCTGCTGTAATGTTATTCCGTCATCGAAAACATACCTCACTCAGCTCCTTCAGACTAGCCAGCAGCAATTAGCAAACATCTGTTGCAACTGTGGCTCTACTGAGCTCATTATAGGAGCTACTTCTGAGAACAACACTGGTAAAATGTTGTTGAGGGTCAAATTTCTTGTAAGTCATATTTGATATATGTTGCATTTTCATAAAGGAGTTACTTGATTGTGCTACAAAATAACACTATATGCCTGGAAAATACGTAACACTGCCCCTTGAATACGATGCTCAAAGATGGGACTAGCGTAATGTTCTGACCATGCATTTATTTTAAAACACATGCATTTGACATTTCCTTCCAAGCATATGAAAGATTCATCTGCAGTCTGTAATAAAGCAGTCTTTATTACAGACTGCTTATGTTTTTTTGTAGAGCACTTTGCCAAAACGCTAGGCTAACGTTAGCATGTTTGCTTTGTTTTTATAGGACTTGTTGATTTAGCTTTCAGATTCCAGTAAGTTCCAGTGAATTATGTGCCAACATCTCACAGAAAACATACATTTCATATATGTAACACTTTGCCTTCATCAATGTGAACTTTATTTTCTCCCTCATGAACAACTATTATTGGCACACAGAGCAGGTCACATGACTTAGACAGGATCAGGAATAGGGAGCTTCAGCAGCCACTTGCAGTGAATTTCATTCTCAAAGGAAGAACACTTGATTCATTACATCAGTAAGTAATATGTGTGGTCAATAATACAGTTTTGGAAGCAACGTACATAGAAACATGTCTATGCCTAACGCGATGAGAAAGGCCTCACACTGAAATAGTTTAACCGTAAAGAACATCAGATCAGTGAGTGGAGCGTCGGGTAACATCTGTCTGGATGTTTCTTCCCCGTCGTTTGCACGCAGATCGACGCTCTGGCAGAGGTCGTGGAGATGGTGGCAGGCAGAATTGAAGTTTACGTCGACGGGGGAATCAGGACAGGAAGCGACGTCCTGAAAGCGCTGGCCTTGGGGGCCAAGTGTGTGTTCATCGGCCGTCCAGCCGTGTGGGGCCTCGCGTACAAGGTACAACATCCGTGGGAGGCTGAATGTGTGTGACTGGTTATTTAGAAATGTGCGTTAGGGTGATCCGTGACGTTTGAATGCAACAGGGTTTCCTTTTTTTTTGTTTTCATGCCTTTTGTTTAGCCCAAATGACGTAAAATGTTTGTCCTTGGCAGTGTTGGTGATTTAGTTACTTTGGGTAATTTAACTGTGACCTAAAGTTTTATCCCTCTGTGAGACAGAGTATTAGAGTCACGCTAAGATAACAGAAATAATATAATTACAAGAATAAAGTCATTATAATTACTAGAATAAAGTTGCACAAGAATAAAATCATAGTGTTACAACTTTATTCTTGTAATATTTCAACTTTAGTGTCCTGACTTTATTCTCATAACACTATGACTTCTGTCTGGAAATATTGTGACTTTATTCTCGAACTTTATGATCGTTTTCTCATTATTTTGACTTTATTCTCATACAACTTTGTTTTTATAATACTGTAAAGTAATTCTCATGATATTATAACTTTATTGGTGTAATACTATGTCTTTATTCTCAAAATATGACATTTTGCTCACAATCTTGACTTTATTCTCATAAAATTCTCATACTATGGGTTTATTCTTGAAAAATTATAACATTATACTTGTATTATTTCAACTTTGTCTTTATTCTCCTAATATTACCACTTTATCCTCATATTGTTATGACTTTATTCTGGTATTAATTGGATTTTATTTTCATACAACTTTTTTCTTGCTATATTATGATCTTATTCTCATATTATTTTGACTTTATTCTCACTTGACATTATTCTTGTAATACTATGACTTTCTTCTGGTAATTTCATTTATTTATTTATGTTTTCTTAATCTGGCTCTAGCACTGGGCCATAGCCAGGTCACAGTGGTAGAGAGGCAGTAATTATATCTTGTGTGATTTATCAGGGGGAGGAAGGAGTGAGGGAAGTTCTTCAGATCCTGAATGACGAGTTCCGTCTTTCCATGGCTCTATCAGGTCAGTCTGATACTCGAGGTTCAGCGACCCAAACAGAAACTGCTGAAATAATAACATTCACGGTGTCCTTTCTTTCCGTCACTAATGGCCTGACGCAGGTTGCAGAAACGTAGCTGAAATCGACAGGAACCTCGTTCAGTTTGCCAAACTTTGACGGCAATAACGATGACGGCGCCGCATTAGCCGGATTGTGGCCTGAGTTAAAGCTTAAGTCCGAGACGTAACGACGAACACACCGAGGACGGGTTTACGTCAGAACCCGCTGGCACCAGGGAATCCCGGTTCACGGAAGCCTATGCCTGGAATTCGACTTGTAATCATCCCCCATTGTACGAGTGACAGAATGTCGTGAGAAAGTGGAGTGTTGTTGGAAGACTGAGCGATTGATTAATGAAAGTGTTTTTGGCTTTGGTGGCGGAAAGGATGTGGCCGCTTATCATAAAAACGAACACATTTCTTCTGGTTAAACTGTGCAATGTTTGTGAGAAATGCTGCCAGTGCTTGTGGTTGAATAAATACCTGCTGAGATGAACACACTGGGTTCCTTTTGTTATATAATTTTTCTGATTTTTATTTTTTTTAAATACATATACAGTTTTGTTTAGGCCTGTCACAATAAAAATTTTCACTGGACGATAAATTGCCCCAGAAATTATTGCGATAAACGATAATATTGTTGTTTGGAACCATTTTTAAGTTATATAATGACATAACACAAGGACACATTCTCAAATGTCAATAAACATAAATTTAAACTCTGGAACTGGAAGACATGTGAAATATCCAAAATAAATAAATAAAACAACAAATAAAATGAACTATTAAGTCACTGAAAACAAAATAGGTCTTCAAAAAACCAAGTTGAGACCAAAGCATCAAAGACTTTTGCCATCCAGTTTTTGGTAGAAAACGAAAATAGAGAAATTATAGCACTTGTTTTATCGTGTGATTAATTTAATTATATCCTAGCTCAATAGATGTGTATTTATATAACACGCCTCAAGTCATGCCTGGTTAAATGTTTGCATTTCTTAGCCATCTGCGAGCTAAGAAATGGTCAAGGTCAAACACCTTTGGCTCGATGTTTGACTTCATGAATCTGTAGAGCTCATTGAAATTATTTGGTTTTCTACCTTTCGGTTGAGCATGCGGCTTTTCGAAGGCCAATGCAGAAGCTCAGCATTAGCCAGTTTCAGTCTTTCCTAAACTGGTTTGGATGTGTTGGAGAACCCGTCCCCGTTCAGCTTGCAGCCTCTTGAGTTGAGATGATCTAAAAGAATATGGAGGCAGTCTTTCTTCATTGCGATTCCCTCCATCTTGTGGAACACCACCGGCAGAGAATCGGTCAACTACTACCGCCAATTTTGAAATCCTCACATTGACTCCAAACATGCTGGTTGTTATTTTGGCCAAACCGTATCAGTTGTCTGACCATAATGCGTTTCTACAGGTTGATATTTAGGTTGCCCGTGTGCATAGCTGTTTTTGTCAAGTCTGATGGGTAAATCTTGAACCGTCTCGGTTCATATTAGAGTAAAACTGATTGATTGAAAATTGGTCTTTCTCTGAGTAGAAACATTTTTAATAGGTAAATAATGTCAAAAACATTGAAACTGGTGTTATATTCGGTGACATAGACTATTGTTAAGCTTCTGGAATGTTTTACACTTTACTGACAATTAGTCATCTGTGAGTCAATCAATCAAGCTTATTTGTCTAGCACATTTCAGAAAAAAGGCAAAGTGCTTTACATCATAAAAACACAAAAATGAAAAGTCATAAGAACATCATACAGTCACTGAGTTAAGAAACCAGTTGCATGCATCAAAATCGTCAATACACGTCACGTTCCAGTGATTATGGGCCAAAAGCAAATCTAACCAGGTGTGGCTTTAGCCGTGATTTAAAGGAAGTCAGTGTTTCAGCAGTGTTGCAGTTCTCTGGAAGTTTATTCCAGATTTGTGGTTCATAGAAGCTGAATGCTGCTTCTCCAAGTTTGGTTCTGGCTGAGTTTTGGTTATCATCCAAATATATTGTGCAGATGCTATTCAATTTGAAGTTTTACAGCCACCAGAGCTGAATTTGGAGTGTTTAGTGTGTAGGTTTTGTAGTTTTAACATGGAACTGGGAGTAATTTATCAACCACCACTCTATCCTGGGTCACTATTTAAACAGAATTTAGGAAAATTGTTAGATTGGCACAGTTACGTTTTGATGGCCAAAACAATATTGTGGTATAGGCGCAACTAGCTAAAAGTAATATTTTACAAATATTGTGTCTATAATTTAGCAACATATGGATTACAGAAAATCCATATTAAGATCAAACTCATCTTTGCAATTCTTATGTTTGAAATTTGTTGGTGATTTTTTGCAGTATCGTCATTGACAAATGTTTAATTCAAATAGGTCTTTGTAGGCCCAAAATTAACAACATTCATGTTCATGAACAGTAGACGCTCCAGTGTTCATCAGTCGTCTGAACAAGTGAAATCTTAAATCTTTGAAAGCAAACAGAATCATCAAATGTTTCTGCAGCCAAATCAACCTACAATGGGGGCTCCAGATCAAGCTAAGACACCTGCACATGTGCATGAAAGGAAACAAAAGGTCACAGCGGTGCTGAACGGAGGAAAGTCGTCCACCGTTTTGGAGAGCGTTTCACCGGTTAAAAGTCAATCGGTTCACGCAGCCTTAAAAACCTTGAAAGCTCAAAAGAGCCGGCACAAAAGAAACAGTGACAGTATCTCAAATGTGACATAACTGGGTGGAGAGCAGCGAGATGCGGAAAGAGACCGAGAAGGAGAAGTGGTACAGGAAGTGACTGAGGTCTCGGTTAAGTTAAGAAACGGTGATGCTTGCTCAGATGCGCCGACTCTTCCACCAGCTGGAGCGGCGCAGCAGACATTTTCTGCTCCGTCTTCTTCTCTGAGTTGCTCCGCGTTAGATGGACAATCTGGAGGGGGGCCTCGGATCCAGTCTGCTGAGGAAGCTTTCCTCCAGGTAGGCTATTGCACATCGACAAGTTTTTGATTTCTCTGTCAAACATGCACTGGAAGTTGAATCATTCCCAAGTTAGCGTAAGAAAGTCAACTTTCTTGATTAGTTGCCCTTCAACAATGACCTCAGTCTCCGTCATTAACTCTTAACCTATACCTATTTTTTTTGTTTTGTTTTTTTTTCTGCTGGAAGCCATTTAAGTTCTAATAATGGTGGCCAAAAAAAAAAAAAAATGGCCAAAAAAAAAAAAAAAAAAGCCAATTTGGAAAGATGTTTCAAATTCATTTCTCAGCATGGGGTGCAGACGTAGCAACTGAAAACAATTCCCATTTAAAAGGATTTAAAGATTTTGTTTACGGAATTCTTTTCTTCCACAAATTTACTCTGGTACACATTGTCCAAACAACAGTACATGCAGAACCACTTTAGTAATTATTATTGTGTGGGAGGAAAGATGTTTCGCCAGAACAGTGTGCTCATTTTCTTTCACATCAATCAAACTGTTTTATATGCTTAAATGTGTGCTGGTAACTATGTAAAACCTGGTATAAAAAAGTAGAATACAGTCCGGGGGAAAACTAAACAAACTAAATTAAAAATACCAAAAACAAATCAAAGCAAAAAGGCAAAAAGCGACAGAAGCGCACTTAAAATTTCAAGCGGACATGTCTGCAGATGGTTCCTGGCGGACCCCATGTTGAATCGAGTGTGAAGATAATTACACAACTAAGCAGCAGAGTAATAAGGTTAAATTAGAAAATTACAACCCACGTAGGTTGGAGTTAATTCGAGGTTACAGTCAGCTGATTCGTCTCGTTTTCTTCTTCTTCTTCTCCTCGTAGGAAGTCTCACCAGCGCAACAACAGCCCTCAGCCTCCAGGGGACAACGAGCAGGGGTATGAAAACATCTGGACTGCCCCTCCACAACATGTCCGCCCTTCGGGATGTTTCGTCACAGTAGAGGGCCCGGTTGTCGCCTAACCCGCAATTCTCAGACATTTTTGTTTGTTTAATGTTATTAATGTTAAAAGCAACACATTGCGCATATTTTGTAGGGGAAAATATAAGTGGTGCAGCACTTGGCAGGGTACAAAGCCAGACAGGAAGTGACTGAACCAGGCAGGAAGTGATTGAACTAGAGGTCGTAAACAGGAGAAACCTCTCGCTTTCCTGTTCGGAGGCCTCTCGTTCACAGCAACAGGCGTCCTTCGACAAAACAACCCCCATCTGCGGCGAATTGAGCGTTTCCCTCGCATGATAAAATGGCTGTTTGTTTTCAGAGTGCAAGAAGAGCCGACCACGCTTAGTCCGATTCCCCGTTCACATCAACTTTGCTTTTTTATTTCTTTTTTTCTTGTCGTCCCAATTTGCTTCTTTTTAAGTCACGACGGGTAATTGCTCAGATATTTTCTCTACTAGATGTGGGAATCCTTTCAAGGAGCCATGAATCAGTCTTTCGTTCACTAACTCATTTGATTCAGGCAGATTTAATGGGTCGGTTTTTTAGCGTGCTGTGGTTCTATTTACTTCCATGTCTAGAGATGAGACGTAATAAAAATTAAAAAAAAGTCGAAGAGCACTGAACAAACTACGGCAACACAAATGACATAAATTTCACACAAGATTAAAAAAAAAAGAAACCAGTGTCACCATAATGCTTTATATTAGCAAGCAGGGATTCCATGAAATGTAACCGCAGTGAATGGAAGCAGCTGAAAGTCAGATTTCTCTTCGTTCAAGCAGTTTGTAACCACACTATGGTAATGCTGTGACTAAAACATAATTTCAGAGTCACACCACTCAAACATATTTTAGTCCATCTCTAGTTAATTTCTTTCAAAACACAGCAGTTGATTTTTAAAAAGTCATCTTAAGCTCGGTGAACGAATAAAAAGAAAAGATGTTAAATACGTAATGCGCAATCTGTTGCTCATTTGGCTTTGACACAGAGGAAAAAATAAGTCACTCCTGTGGCTAATTATCTTGAATTAACATGCAGGAGGAACACTTAGCAATTTAACTTAACCCTATAATTGTCTTGATGACACTGGTGTCCTCAATGGACTCATCGACTTCACATGTAAGGGGTTAATGACGAGATCTGAAGAAGGCAGCATATGTTTTATACCGACGGTGAATCCTTTAGATGTGAAAAACGACAACAACAACAACAACAAAAAACATGGTTTCTTTGATGGCGTGTTTACTCAGTCCTCTCAGGCCAGCTGCCGTCACCGTTGCACGAACCTGGTCGTGTTTCTTCCGCCTCTGGCCCCGCTCGGCCCGGCAGCCGAGGTTCCAGATTGTTTCCTAAAACGAATCAAAACAAAAATAAGGGTTTGGAACAGATGCTGCTTTTTGGCGTGTGAGTAAAAAGAGCCGCCGCCTTCGCCCAAATACTTTCACAAATTTCATCCCCTAACACTTCCTGCATGTTAGGATCCATGGGAAAAGCATCTGTGACTACATATGAACATTATTTAAAATATATATATTATTTTTTCTTTATTATGACAAATGACAGTTGGAATCTGTTTACATTAATCCTCCGTTTATGGCAACGGCCATGTTGTTTCTGTATAAGACGATGGGTTTTTTGAAGATTACTCAAATTGAAGTTTTAAGTTGATTTAATTTTGTTTGTTTTACTTTTGCATACAATTAGCCAAAATGTAAAAAAAAATGAAGTACTTAAAAAAAACCATAAGATAAAACTAGTAGAGAAATAGATCATATTTATATTTCTGTCAATATGAAGAAGACAAAGTGTGGACCAAAAATAAAAGTGTAGATGGAAGCGCAAGATATTATACCATCATTTTTTATTCATAAGGCATAACTGAAAACAAAAACAAAGCAGAAGAATATTTTCTGTATATTTTCTAAAACACATCACGGAAATCCAGCTGAGTCAGAAAATCAAAAAACAAGCTTATAAAAGAAAACAGTAAAACCTTGCAGTATTTGTTTAGCAAATAATTTCTAGACTTTAAAAAAAACAACTAAGATTGAAATTTCAGTTTTAACTGCTGTCAGCAATTATTCCACACCTGGATCTCTCTCACTGAAATACAAGTTAATACTTCTAATATTTTGACCAGTTTTCAATCCTTCTCTCTTCTTTGAAAGACAATGTGAAGGCTGATTTGGGTTTGCATGAAATGTGCTGCATTTATCATTAACAACGGCACCCACAATATCCAGTAATAACAAAGACAGATATACAGATATTGTTGAACCACTTTTGCTTAGTAGGAACATGCTAAATGTAGAGCTAGCTTTGAGGGATAAGAGGTAAACTGTTGTCCAACCTTTAACAAGCTGCTGTTCCACTCCAAAACAAATAGTTTCCATTAAAACAGACTAAGGCAAAAATATCATTTGTTAAACTTACTTTCAACCAATCCCCTGTAAGAGTAAACAAAAGCTCAGAGTTGCAGCTCTGGAGGAGCTAACATGTTCCTTGGTTGAGTCATAATTGGGTCATTTTATATAATCACCTTCCTAACATAATCGGCTAAGTGTTTTTGGTTTTTAGCCAAAAGTGATTTTGACTGGAAAAAAAAAAATCGCTTCTGGCAAAAATTATTTGACAAAGGTGATGACAAAATGTAGCTCATTGGGTAAATAAAAGTAATGATTTACCAGAGGAGCTATTCTTTTGGGTGCAGAATTGCTGAAAGCACTGAAACTCCATCCCAATTTCTTATTTCTGCATTTAAGTGATTGGTTGACAGAAACTCAATTTTGATTCATTGGCAATTGTTTTTTTTTTTTTTATGTACTTGTACAATGATCCGGTTTTGCAACGGATGTTATTTTTTTCTCTTTCTTTTGTTTTTTGTTTTTTTTTGTCTTTTCACCCCGCCATAAAAAAAGAGGAAGTGCCGTTCACCATTGTAGTCTCTTGTTCCTCATTTTTCGATTGCACCATGTATGGACAGCAAATCAGATGGAGGAGCTTTACTAGCCCCACTGAGGAGAAGTAGCGTCTCTTAATCCAATGTGTAAGAATAGAAAAGCCAAAGTTAGACTGTGGCTTTTAGCGATGGATCAAGTGAGAGTTAAGGAAGTGGCAAAGGTCAATATTGAAACATTCGATTTCCAAAATACGCAACAGCTGTTTGTTTTCTTTTGTTGCTTTTTCTTCTAATATTCTACATTTGAAGGTTTTTGCATATCCAAAAGATTGGGCTGTATGTTCACCCCTGCAGGGCGAGCGGTGATGACAGCAGCGCCGGCAGGCTTAGCCGCAGACTGTCCCGTCTGGGCAGCAGACATCAGTCCAGGGAACCTGCAAGACCTCCGGTTCAGCCGGAAAGGCCTCCTCCTCCTGTCCAGCAAGGTGTGTGCTCTCCACCGCGTCCAGCGACTGCATGGTCCAACTAATGTGCATCTTTAAAAACAAAACCAAGACATTTTCGACTGATTTCGACTATTGTCACTGAGCGACAGTATTACAGCTTTCTCTTGACCCGAGTTGCGTTTGTGGTTGCAGATGAGAGGATTCCACCACCAGCCCTCGCCCTGCCTTCAGCGCCGCCTCCAGCACCGGCTTCTTTCCCGCTTCCAATGGATCGGCCGCCCAAGCGGCCCGACAAGTCCACCAAACCCAAGCTCCCGCCTCGGCCGCTCTCCAAGGTGTTCAGTAGTTACGAACACGGATCGAATGTGTTGCAGGTGAGTTCTTCCAACTGCACGAGTCGTCCACGGCACCTTGGGGTTGATGTAACTGCATTGAATGCTGTCATTAATACAATGACATAAACTGAATTTCTAGCCAATAATGTTGGATATTTTACGTAAAACACGTTGTATGGATTTATTGTTCCCTCCAAAGGGCTTCGATGCTTTCCGAGGAGATGAGACTCTGTGTGACGTCGTCCTGGTTCCTGGAGACAGCACAGAAGCTTTCCCAGTTCACAGAGTCATCATGGCTTCATGCAGTGATTATTTTAAAGCAATGTTCACAGGTTTGTTCGACTTTCTATGATATTTGGCGACAGGCAATTTAAGAAAACTAAGCCCTTTTTGTAGGAAGATGCTTGACTTATCACTCCACTTTGTTCGTTTAACTTGAAGATAATGACTTAAAAACTAACACAGCACACAAAGTCAATTAGCCATCCTACTCTGGTAATGAAGATGGTTTAAAAAAAGGCGATAATAATGTAGTTGTGAGTTGCCGAACATACGGCTATCCATCAGTTGTCTTCCACTTACCTGGCCTGGTAGAAACCAGCTCCTTGTTCTACGATTTGCTTTCTACTGAGGGCCTGGACGCTCGACTAATGAGAAGCGACTGCTTGCTGGAGGCGCAGACTCTGTGAAAGTTTTAAATGACTGGATTGACGTTTGCCCCAGACGTATGTAATGCACCAGTTTGACGACCGTCCTCCACCGCAAAGAGAGAAGCGATGAGCAGAACAAGATGGCTGTTAATGTTAAGTCAATATTTGGTTGTGAGGGTAACAAGTCCAGGAGGGACACCCTGACATCCCTCTCCCTAGTAAATTCTGGGTCTCCTTCCATTTTAAAGTGACTGGAAAACATCCAAAAGTTTCCCAGACCTGGACAAAGCAGTCCATCATTTTCTAGTGTAGAACCTCAACCTTGAACTTGAAGCTAACTCCCATCCTATTAACTTTACATTTGTGTGCAACCTTCTGCGGCTTAGACTGAGAAAATAGCCTCAAAAAACAGAACTACATCATCTGTAAAAAAAAAAAAAAGCTAAATTAAAGACCTTGAGACCCTGACATCACGTCGATAAGAGGACCTTTAAAAAGATGCATCTATTGCACAGTTCTCAGTAAAAATAGCTGGAAACATTTTTGATTACTGAAGCTAAGTTGATAGCTCAATGTCATTGTTCTGCTAAAACAGAGAGACTCTTGATGAAACGGCACAGAAATGATCCGTCACGATCTTATACTTTCAATTTTGATTACCACAAAAAAGGAAACTATGCTGACCTTTTTCACTCGCCCTCCTTTATGTCGCGGCTTCTAAACAAACTCTGTGCTATAATCCTCGCCAGACGCGCCTTTTGCATCTCGCCTATTTTGCCCTGCGTCTTCCTGCCAGCTCAAGACAAATCTCCTCAAGCGATGCAAATTCATGCGTTCACCTTGTGTCTGTCCCTCTGTGCTTCTTTCGCTCTGTTCAGGAGGCATGAGGGAGCAGGAGATGAGAGAGATCAAGCTGCATGGGGTCACCAAGGCGGGCTTAAAGAACATCATAGAGTTCATTTACACATCCAAAGTCATCCTCGACATGGGCAACCTCCAGGACACGCTGGAGGCTGCAAACTTCTTGCAGGTCATGCCTGTTCTGAGCTTCTGCAACGAGCTACTGAGCAGCGAGGTGAGAAGCTTCTTAGCTTTTTTTATTCCATGTTGAACAGTGCTGGTGTGTCATCCAGGCCTCTTCCTCAAAGGCCTCTCAGCTCCTCCAAGGCAACACAACAATAGATGCTTTTCCATGACAAATTTTCACAAATCTTTGTCAATATTCTGCTAATCTAAAAATGAAAAACAACACACAATTTCCAATAAATTGTAAAATCCCATTAAATAATAAATTAAATTAAAATCACATGTTAAGCTTTCATCATCTTTCAGCCATCAGAGGAGACGTCTGTCTTATTCAGGCGTTGGAGAGACAATCCTCTTATATATTTGCGAGCGGCTACGTAGGCGGCGTTTTGGGGAAACTAATCGGCAATTTTTACACAAGAGCTATGGATTGAACACACTGGAATGAAATACAACGTTTTATGAACTCTGCGGTGTTGAGAGCTCTGGTAGAACTAGCTGCACATTGCTGGAACCCCCCAACCCCCTAAAAGAAACCTTTGTCCTCCTACTACTTCCTGCCTTCTTCTTCGTGGTTTTCACCAGTAGTAACGTCCGTCTGTTGGTCACGTGACTGAGTGAAGCGAAATAAAATGTTTCCATTGCAGTTTTGGCAAATAGATCTATTTTGATACCACTGAAAAACCACCTAATCCTAGAGCAAAAAAATATAAATGTCAAAAAACTTTCAAAACTGGCATGTTTCCATTAAGACAATTTATTTTCAGAATTCAAATTTGGGCAATTTTACGGCTAAAGGAAACACGGCTGCGGTTTGGATAAAGCTAAACTAATTTGGTTGATTTTTCCATTTGTCTTTTGGTGCAGATTACAATCGATAACTGTGTGGAAGTGGAGCGGATTGCCACAGATCTCCTCCTTGAGGATGTTCAGGTGAATATTGGTAAGTTGAGACACGCAACCATCGTAGCACTTAACATTTGTGCAGTGTACAACAAGAAAGGCCGCCATGCATTGTTCTGTTTCCAGTTTATGATTGGTCTTATCAAACCTAGGCAAGTTTGTGGGGCAGAACCTGACCGCGCTGGTGGACTCCGGCCGCTACTTGCAGCTCTCCGAGACCAGCGTTGCCAACGCTCTGGCCAGCAACTCGCTGGGCGGTTTCACAGAGCTGGAGCTCTACCACATCGCCAAGGGGTGGCTGGAGCACGACCCTCCCTCGCGTCACTCCTCCGTCCACGCCCTGATGCGGCACATTCGTTTCCCGCTAATGAGCCCTGGTGAACTCATTCAGATCTCTCAGGACGAGGAGGAGGAGGGCGACTCCATGATGCGCTCCGACACCGCCTGCGTGAACCTGCTGCTGGAGGCCAGCAACTACCAGATGATGCCTTACATGCAGCCGGCGCTGCAAACCGAGAGGACGCAGATTCGGTCGGACGCCACGCACATCCTGGCGCTGGGGGGCGTGATGCGGCAGCAGCTGGTGGTGAGCCGGGAGCTGAGGCTCTATGATGAGAACACCGGCCATTGGAGGGCCCTGAAGCCCATGGAGGTGCCACGTTATCAGCACGGCGTGGCTCTTCTGGGAGGCTTTCTCTTTATTGTTGGAGGTGAGGGCATTAAGCTGTCAATTCAGACATGAAAGAAAGGGCACTGAGGCTAAGCGAAGCTAATTGTTGCGGTAGAAGGAACTTGATAGGATTTTCAGGATCAAATAAATGAACCGAAACTTTAAAGGTTCCCACAAGCTTCATCTGAAGTCCAACAGTCGAAGCGCAGTCATGTGGTTTCGGTATTCACACACACCTTTCATACATCGGCGCAGACCATCTGGGGGACACACCACTTCCGCTTCCGTGTACGTCACGCCTCCACCGTCAAGGTTAGGGCACTTAGTTCAGCTTTTACCAAACGGTCACGGAAATGGCACCACACTTTTCTGTATACAGGCTCCTACGTAAACAACAACGTTACAATTTCCATGCAGGAGTTACTAGCAATTTACCAGTCTTGCTATTATAGTTATTTAGTGAATTTTTTTTACCAATCCACATAATTCCTGGCCTGGTAAAAACCAACCCTTTGTTCTACGTTTGGCTTAGTCCAGAGGGCCTGGGCTCTCTGCTGTTGATAAATAATTGCTTCCAAAAGGTGTGGATTTGAAACTTTACCCAATCGCTAAAGTTTGTCCAATTAATTACCCAACGTTGACTCAGTCTCCTCATTCGGCAGCTGTTAACTTCTGGATAGTTGAAGCGTATTAGCTAAAGAGAAATGTCAACATTTGTGTCTGAGTGCATTTCTGTATGAAACACAGCAACAAACTTCAGCCAATCAGGCAACACATAGTTCCATCCAGGCCTGGTGTCGAGTTCAGCAGGCAGATGCCTCTCTGCGAACAAAATAATGCAATTTTCGTCACACATCTACATCAAAGAGAACTGACTTTGGCACTTCGGACGAAGTACGTCTGAGCCTCTATGCTCAGTTTTGAAGCTTAACACCAACTGTCGTTGAATTCTTAGGTCAGAGCACATACGACACAAAGGGCAAGACTGCCATAGACAGCGCCTATCGCTACGACCCACGCTTCGACAAATGGCTCCAGATTGCCTCTCTCAACGAGAAAAGGACCTTTTTCCACCTCAGCGCTCTGAAGGGGAAGCTGTTTGCTGTTGGCGGAAGGAACGCCTCGGGGGAAATCGGTAGGCCCCTACGCTCAATATTGTGAGAAATTCCTCGGAAGGAGCGTCCGGTTGTTAGCGTTCAACATCTCCTCTCTTGTCATTTTGACCAGACACAGTGGAGTGCTACAACCTGAAGAAAAACGAGTGGACCTTTGTGACCAACATGGTGGAGCCTCATTATGGGCATGCTGGAACCGTTCACGGGGGCCTCATGTACATCTCAGGTGAGAGAACAAAGCACAAAGACAGACAGGAGTATCTTTACAGTACTTAAATGTGTACAGATTTATTTGGTTGCATTTTTGCCTTCTAAAGGATTCCCAACAGATTTGCAGAAAGTAGCTGACATGCGATAAACTGGAGGATCCGGACATAGCAGTAGAGCATACAGTTTCCTCCAAAGGTATTGGTACAAGAAGGCGAATTCTCTAGTTTTTGTCGTACACTGAAGACATTTGGGTTTCAGCTTTTATTTCCTGGCATTTACATGTAGATGTGCTAAGCAACTCAGTAGATATATCACCTTTTGTTTGAACCCAACCACTTTTCAAGCGATCAAAACTGACTGGCAGGTGTTTCTTGTTAAGCAGGTGTTGCCTTTGAGGTTGATTGTTCAAAACATTAAACATCCTTCTTGTTAAAGTGGGTTAACCAACATGAAGACCGGAGAGCTCTTCATGGGAGAAAAGCAATCCATGTAGAAGCTGAGAAAAGTAGGAAAACCAATCAGAGCCGTTGGACAAACATCGGGCATATAGCAAGCACAACGATTTGTAATGTCTTGTATCTGGGAGAATTTCTCCTTATCTTTTGCTTGTCTGGGAAAAACTGAAACTTTTTTTGGCAGTTAAAAAATATATATATATATTAAGTACAATTATGGACTTTCACCCACACATGAGGACAATAATTTAGTAGCAGCTTATGGCAACTGAACAAAGCTGCTAACGTTTTGTTTCACTGAATCCACTTGTGATTTCATATGTATAAAAATGCATGATGTTAACCTGCTTGTCATCTCCTATTTTTACCGTCCATCGTTACTAGCTTTGTTATTAGGCCAGCAGATTCTGGGCAGGCTATTCTGACAATTACATCAACGTTTTAGTCACTTCCCCCTGGTTCTCCAAACTGAGATGACTCAAAGCAAGTGTGAGGAATAGCTCCGTGCTTTTCTTGGATTTGTGAAAACAAGTGTAGATGTTTGATTTTATGAACGCTAACAGTTGCACAGCTAGAGGCGCTTAGCATTTCTCGCCTGTTTTTCTAAGGATGCTTCCTGAACGGTTTTGAAATAATAAGAGTGCTTCAGAGTTAAACGCAGCTCCTAACAGCGCTCTGGCTCAGGGTTGATGCCGCCTGTTAAAGTAAGTGACTGAAAGCAGAGCAAAGTCACATTACTGAACCCACAAAATAACACTTCCTCCTATAAATGATCTCTGTGAAACAATGACTCATCCCGAATGGGGAGAGAGAAAGCCACATAAGTTGGGTTTTATCTGTTCTTGAAGCGTTTCCAAAAGGTCATCTTCTTTTAATTTTTTTTTTCTACTTCTCCACCTCAACAAGATGCATTTGAGTTTTGTTTTTGTTTTTTAAATGTATTCCCAACATTGAGAAAACAGCTGATGAAAGTGTTTAATTACAATTCTCTGCACTGATATCATTTCCCAAAAACTCTCCATGCCATGGTTTTTCTGAGTTATGGGAAACTAGCTCTGGTGGTCAAAACAAACCAACACGGACAATATATCAGCGGGAAATTTGCTTAACGCAAAATTGACGAGCAAATTAGCTTGTGCAACCATCTAACCGCAGGGTCTTTTCCACAGCTGTCAAACCACACAACGCATCTACTTTCCGTCCAACTGCTGTTCACACGGTTGATTGCTGCAAGAAAGCAAAGCGTGTTTGTTTTTTGGTTTGTTCACAAATTAATTTCAGTCTTTCGGCACTGCAGCCGCTTTAAAAATCACTCCCTGGTGTCGCATATCTGACGCTGCCACATGAGCGGAGCTCTGTGGCAATCGAGAGACTTCGAGAAGAAAAACCAGGCATGAGCATTTGTAGCTGCTGGTGAACTTTACAACTTAGAGCTTCGAGGAAACACTACACAAGTATTAAATCTTCCAGTTTTTGGTATTTTCTGATAAGAGTCAAGTGAAAGTGTTTGGGTTTTTTTGTCAGGTTTTGTTGGCTTGTAGACGGCACTCTCTTAGCTGACCTACTTGAAAGCCTTTTCCTGTTTCTAGCGGCGCTCTCATAGGCCGCTCTCAACCTGATCTGGGTTTCTTAGCAACCCTTGGACAGGAAAACCACTTCTTGCAATGAGAGCACAGTGCAACCTATAAGTTTCACATGTAGGACTGAGAACCAGGAAGCTCAAAGGCCTGTGGTTAGAGTGGGCCTCTGAACCTCAGCACTTATTTCACTTCTCTCATTTCTGTAGACATACCTGTATGTGAAAAGCGTACAATGTGGAGACTTTACCGGGCAAGGTCTGAACGGGGGTATTACTTACTTTTTCACCATTTTTTTGGATTGAAGTAAAAAAAAAAGAAAAGAATCAAATTTGTATCACCTTCTGTCATAGTGCAACCACAAACGTCAATGTATTTTTGGGGGGAATAATTTAAAGGGGACCAATTATGCAAAATTGCCTTTTTGCATGTTTTTATACTTCCATTTGGGTTTCAACTACTATTGTAGCAATAATTTATTTATTGCTGGAAAATGGGTGGTTTCAAAAACCTCATGATTGTTGAGTCGCGACTGAGGGGCACTGCGCTGTTACCTAGCAACCCCAACCGAGTCAATCCATCTCCTAGCAACCCACCCGGTTTCACCGCTGTACGCACTGCACAAAGGCTGCTGGAGAAGACAAGTGATTTTTTTTTGTTGCTGCATTCTTGTTGGTTGTGCAGAAGGCCCCACTTCTGCTTTTCAAAGATAAACGGTTGTATAATTGAGCATCTGTTTGCTGCCATTTTCACGTACAATTGTTAACGTTGAGCTGGCTGGGAGTGGGCGTGGCCATCAGCAGCTTATAAAGTGGCAAAAGACCCTAAAACTTCTAATTCTGAAAGGAGCTCAAAGTAGGCAGAACTGACTAAAATCGTCTTGTCTAAGAATGATTTTGTGTAAAAAAATATATATAATGAATAGGTTTTGTACAGCCTATAGGCCTGTCCTAACGCTTTCAAGGAAGCATAATAGGTCTCCTTTAATGTAATTGATCAACACGGATTATTGGAGCCAAATATGTGTAATTTTGGTCACTAGATGGGGCTGTTGGCTCCAGTATATGAACCAAGAGCTAACAGGTAGTTGACAGGTGTTGAACCCAGAAGGGCATACAAGTGTTTGACCGTTGTGGCGGAGTCATTGTTAACACTGTTGCCGTGTATCGTGGAATAAATGGATTTTGTTCACAAATGGTTTCATCTGACTGCAGCAAATTTGGAATTTGGACTATAAGAAGGTCTTTGGGATTGACTTTACAGGCGATCAACAGGTACAACATTAGCCGCTCAGCGCGTCATGACTAAGCAGCAACGGATCAAAGCTTAACTAGCGCAGTATTAAACTGGCTAATACACGGATCAATGTGAAAAAATTGTTTTGGCTTTTTTTCCCCAGTTTCTTTACAAGTTAAAAAATCTGAGATGCTTCACAACACTTTTATATCCAGCACCCTGATACTTCATAGAACCAGTTTACACTGAAACTCTTTTGGCTCAATGTTGGTCTCATAAAACCAGAACACCCTCTTCCACAAGTTCTCTGTTTCCTTTTCATGGTTTGTGGCAAAGTGGCCTTCTTTTGTCTTTGTGTCAACAATGGCTTTTCTTCAAACGGATTATCTCGCCGTAACTGTGGATCTTTGCGAGGCTATTGCACCTCCCTGCAGCAAACACACTTATTTTGACGAGCTTATCACAGTGTTAACATATAAGAAGCTTTCAAAAAGCTCCTTACTCACTTTAGATGTACTAAAACTGCACTGATACTGAAAATAGAACATAACAACTTTTGTATTAGTGAGCTTTTCTGCTGCCGTGCTGAAAACAACCTACTTTCGAGTCCCTGTCTGACCAGTCAACGATTAAGATGGCAGAAATCTCCCGACTAGCCGTTAGCCGGAGTCTCTAATCTGAATCTGAGATCGTGTTTGAGTAACGTGACGGTAATGGAATAATAATAGTAATGCAAGAACACATCCTTGAAAGTCAATAGACGTTCAATTCTGATGAACATTTGAACACTGGAACTGCGAGACATTTTAACTGTCCAAAATAAATAAACCAAACAACAGAAACGACAAACAGAATGAATTATTGTAGTAAACCAAAACAAGGCTAGCTGAGATCAAAGCACCAGAATAAAGAGCCATATTTGGTAGAACGAGAGAAAATAGAGAATAACGATAAACTATTAAATACATAACTAATCATTATTAGTGCCGTCTGCCGTAAGCAAACCTGACATTTAAAAAAATCTGAGTTTTTTCTTCAAAGAAACTAAATCCAATACAGCAGAACATAGAAATTCAACTTTATTGCTGTAATCCTATCAGAATACATTTTTTTATAGTCAAATTAGTCAATATGATTTTTTTTTTTTTGGCTTTCATATTACTAAAAAAGATAAGAAATGGGGCAAATTATTTGTTTATCTTGCCTCTAATTTCTCATCTGTTCACTGTCGTTTTGTAGTGCAGCAGATGACAGCTGAGGAGAAGCACTCTGAGGAAATGGCGGGGGAGCTCTGTCACTGCGCCTTCACAGTCCAAACACAAGCGATACGGCGGCCCGCTATCTGTTGTCTGGAAAGCACCAAATGATTAGCGCAAGCTGCAACCCCGCACAAATATTTTCATCCTCATTACAAACACACATTTTGGCACGATGTCAAAAGCTGTAACAATGGCGTCTACTCTTCAGGGAACTATTAGCCCAATTGATGCTGAGGGCTGATTTCAGCTCCTGCATAATCATGTTTTTTTTGTTGCTGTTTTGTAAGCAAGTATTGTGGATGTAAAGTTTTCATCATCTGACATAGTAAAGATGATGAAAACTTTACTATAGTCCGTAATTTCCGGACTATAAGCCGCGGCTTTTGTCACACGGTTTCAACCCTGCGGCTTATACAACGATGCGGCTTATTTATGCATTTTTTTCTAACGGCCGCCAGGGGCGCTCGAGCAGTAAAGGTAAGAGTGAGACACGTGGAATATGTGTGTCGAGGAAGACGCAAGTTTAATGTAACTTAACACGTCTCAGTGCTCAGGAGGAAGATGAAGAGGCTCTCAGTGACTTTTACCGGTATGTTTTTTTATAACCAGCCCTATTAGTGCTGTGCTACTACCGTGTTGCTGCTGTTACTGCCACGTCTCAGTGACTTTTACTGGTATGTTTTTTAACCAGCCCTGCTGTGTTACTACCGTGTTGCTGCTGTTACTGCCGCGTCACAGGCACTGTTTGGAAAGAAAAGCTAAGGTATATTATTA
>CAEFZX010023174.1:0-11736 GCA_903066825.1 Alfaro cultratus | reverse complement strand
TTAGAAGGCCTAAGAAGAACATTGACATGCTGAAAAGGCTGTTGGTACCACCAGGGAGAGAACTAAAATGTGCAGGATGCCGGCCCTCGAGGACCGACTTTGGGCACCCCTGGTCTAGACAGTTTCAGTGACTCTCTTCACCTCAAGCCTTTCCTGTCCGACTTGACCACTACCTTACCTGTCGCATAACAGACAGCTGATTTTCTGATCGATATGATGGAGTGCAGTGAGAGGAATAAACATAGGATTGCTGAGGAGGTGAAAAAAAATCAGCATTTTAAAGCATTAGTCACTAAATCATTTCTCCTTCCTCGCCCTGCCAGCAGTCTCAACTCTTCTATCTGCAAATCATTGCATTGTTAATCTCCATTCAAGTCCTATCCTGGTGAATGAATGTCAACCAGATTTTCGCGAGTCAGAAGGAAAAGTGGTGCGAGAAATTACTTGTTTGCTCGGCCCACTGAGGAGGCTTCATCAACAGAATCAGATTCTGTTTCCTTGGGTCTCTATCAGTCCTAAGGGGTCATTTTTTTTGTTTGTTCCTTACAAGCCAAAGCATTAGATAAGAAGGTTGGAGTGTGGCTTATCGACAAAGGAGGAGGAAGAGGTGGTCGATCAGTCCAGTTTATTGAGCTGTGGATAAGGGACAGAGCAGAGATAAACTCTGGTGAGTAGATGATCAAGCTCACTCCAAGTTACGTCTTGCATCATCAGCTGTTTGGGAGCTAAATCCAGCTTTGAGCCAAGGTCGAATTTCTGCGCCCTTCAGGCTCTGATAAATTGGAGTTTCATATCGCTGCTACAGATGGCCATGACCCATAATGCTTTGTGTCACTTAGGAAAAGAAAAGAAAGGTCCTGCTTTTCGGAGAACAAAACGAGTTTTTCTCTGAGAGAACAGATTATTTTAAGGACCTGTGTCTTTGGGCATAATGTTCAGTGTTGTCAACAACACAGGCATGGGGAAGATAAGTCCAGCTATTGCTGGATGAATACCAGCATGAAAAGAAATGAGACGTGAAGTGTTTGTGTTCTACCTGCAGTTTATAAATCTAAAGATAAAACTGGGATAGGAAGGAACCAGCTTGGACCTGACAGTTGGATGAAAATGTCAAGGTGGACCCATAGTTTACTTAAATGTTAAACGTTTTAAATATCAGTTATTAACTGTGCATTCACACGTCACACATTTATTTCACTTTAAATGGACCAGAGTTGGTCTCCTATGTTGATCTGGATCTTTAGTGCAGGTGATAAAACATTTTAGTGAATCCTGGTACTGAAAAGCGACCAGGCTAGGACTGGCTTCTTGAGCCGGTCTCAGTCCACTTCCAGACGGATTCCGTTACCTCTGGTGTGAATACATACATGCCTCGATCCGGACCAATGGACGTCTGTCTGGACTTCATGAGTCAGCACTCCTAGGCGTCATGGCAACAATGAGCCCTCAGGGCTGCTAACGCTATGACTTATGTGTTGAAATTGTACCTGATCTTCTGCTTTCTGCTTAGCGGAGCTTCTGCCAGCGTGCTATGGGTCATAGGTCAGATTAGGCCGTTCCAAAATTCATATCGATAATACACTCTAAATGTCTGGTGCCATTTTTTAAACATGTTGTGTTGCTAAATAACCACCAGGTGGCAATAAGAAGTACTCAATTGATGTTTGAAATGGATTTGCATAATTTCCCATTGTTAAACTTTTAAAGCATTATACACTATAAATCTCCAAATACTGTGGTGACTGAAAAATAACTTAGTGCATTACTGCCACCTAGAGTTAGAGCTGGACTACATGGTTGAAAAACATGAGACAAAAAAATGGTTTTATTTCAATCTATTGATAAGTATTGATTTGTTTTTTGTTGTAAGTCTCTCCTATGCCCATCTGGTGATGTGATCTGCCCTTTTTTCACTTCAGTTTTCTTTCCTGATGTATTATTTTTAAGCAGTTATGAGGCTCTGTGGTGAAAACCTGAAACTGCTGATGTGCATGTTACTCGGCAGTTTGTTGCTAGTCAACCAAAAAGTGAGTGAGTGAGTTGATGCCACTAACCTAGCTTAGCTCGCCGTGAGAGGTTAAATGGATAAAGCCTTTCCTCAGCCTACATCCCCCAGAATGCTGTACGGTTCTACATCAGAGTTCAGTGAGATTATTGAGCACTGCATATTGTCTATTGATGTTGATCGCCTGTGTATTGTGATATATATTATTCATTTATCGGGCTGGCGTGCCTGGAGGTCCACAGTAAATCTCAAAGTTTGTAGGACAGCAGCAGATGATGCGGAGCTGCCTGGCCTCCATGTCTGGTTCTCTGTTATTCAGTCAGCGTCTCGTGCATCACCTTAGGGTTTGGTGCTCAGACTTTTAGCCGGAGCTCATCCAGCTGTATCGCGCTTGTTGGGATTCATCCAGAGTTTGAAGCCAGGAGGCCAGGCGTCGTCCAGGCAGGATATCTTAGCCAAGCGAGAAGACCTCCCCCTGGGGGCGCCGCTCTACAAACCCCTCCTCCCAGCCTGAACTGCTGGACGAGCCCAAGGATCCTGACACCAAGTCTCAGACCTGCCAGCTCAACTCAAGCCACACTGCTTCCTCAGACAGACGTGCACACACATCACCCCAACACACACACGCACGCGCACGCCCAACTACACGCAAACACACACACATGTACACACACACACACACACTGATTTTCCTCCTCAGACAGCAGGGTCTTGAGGGTTATGTTGCTCAATTTCTCTCCTTCTTTTCCCACTTGGGCTCTTCCTCTATCTTGGCAGCAGCCGCCTGCACCTCTCCCACCAGCCATTAGCCTCTCGCGTCTCGCTTCTTGCTGTCATTTCGGCTCCCCTGTGTTTTCTTCTCTCTTTCTTTTCATTTACCTCTTTTTTTCCAAGCTCTTAACATCCAATCCCTCATCTTTTGCCTACTTTCGCCTGAATCTTTGAAATACATCTCTATCTTTTTCATTTTCACACTTCTCCTAGCTTTTGCTATCTTCACATATCACACTTCTACCTGTGTTGACGCAGTGGGTCTATTCCACAAGTCTGGACCGCTCAAACCAATTCTACACAGCCCCCTCCTTCTTTCTATCTCTCTCTGTCTCTCTCTCTCCGTCTACCACTTTTGCTCTTTCAACTCTGCACTAATTTGCCTCCTCCTCTGAGCTTGGCCCCGGCTGCAGCTCCTTTTCCCCTGAGATGTGATTGCCTGCAGAGCGTATGTGAGAGAGAATGTGAGATATTGCGTGAGTGTGGGTGAAAAAGTTGGATTTTGTGGGTTTTTTTATGTTTCTCTATGAAGTAAAAAAAAGCACATAGTGAAGCTTATATGTGGGTCTATGTTATGAGATGAAGACAGGGTGTGAATTCAGTGTGTGCGTGTGTGTGTGTGTGACTACTCACATCCCCCACCTCCTTGTAATGAAGCAGATTGCATTAAGAATACTGAAGCGCCTTGGGATCTAGAGAGGAGTCAGCCTCAGGTTTGAAGCCCCCCACCCGCCACACACTCACATGCTCACCCACGCACACACACGCATGCACTCTGCCCAATAGTTCCCTCAGGGCAACTCAGCAGCTAGCAAATCATTTATCACACAGTAATGGCTCTGATCATCTCTCTCTCTCTGTCTTCACTTAAGGGGTTTGTCCTAGATTTTCAATCATAGGGTTGCTACGCCATCACATGCACATACACACGCACACCAAGGTAGAGTTGCAGGATGGGTGTGGAAATATTACACTTCTCCAACATCTTCAAAATGTGATTTACAAAAATAATGAAGGAATAAACTTGATGACCAGCTTGTAACACCAAGAGATGGACGGACAGACGGATGGATGGATGGATGGATGGATGGACGGACGGATGGATGGATGGATGGATGGATGGACGGATGGATGGATGGATGGATTGATTGATTTCACTCTGAAAACTCACAGGTACCAGCTTGGAATGTGTCTAAAATCCACTGAAAGCATAATTTCTAAAAATATTCCCTCATTTGTTGGGTTTTAAAATTAGTCTTACTTAAGAGTTTATTCATGCTGGTTTCACAAGTTTGTTCTCCCATCTTGGTAAATAATTCACCAATACATCAGGCTTTGGTAACCAGGTTAATTTGTTAATTTGTTGATTGGGTAATTGTTTTCAGCAGCTCTAAACTGTTTCTAATTCAGATCATAAAGTTTGCCAAATCCTTGCCCAGGCGGCCAACTAATATGCCTGAATTAAAAAAGAAATTAAAAAATCACAGGTTTTTCAGCCAAAATAAGCATTTTATTTTGACACAGTTTGGTTTTGTTTAGATTCCCCCCCCCATGTTTTCTGAAGGCATGTAATGTAACTTTGACTGATTCCTCCGCTTTGTCTTGTTAGAATAAAAACTGCTGTGTGGTTAGCTTCAACAGCCACCACCTAGCTCAACAGACAAAGAAAAGAACATCATTGAAACAGACAAATCCAAGGAACGGGGCATCACTGCTGGATACACACGCGCACACACACAAAAAGAAATGACTGCTATCTTCAAAAGGGAAAGAAATTCAAAGATTACGACAGGAATGAAATAATGTCTGACAGTGTTTCATCTTCACAAAGCAGATCAGCCGGTGTCAAATTCTTGTTTTTGCTGTTTTATCGGTTCGTTGTAAAGCAGAGCTCTGATTGGTCGGAGTGATGTGGCTTTTAATCCTCACATTTAAGAAAAAAACTATTTCTTCTGTCTGACATTTTGGGGCTACCAGTATGTAACGGCGGAGTCGTACAGCGCTGCTTAAGACCTCATGAATATGGAAACATATTGAGAACATTTTAATGCACAGCCATGCAGGGTTTTTTACAGAGAGATTTTGGGTTTAAAATGCTTTTTGTGTTTCTCATGAGGGATGAGTCCAGACTAGTGTTAGGATACAACCAGCTTTCCATTTTGTTAAAACAGAAATCAGCCTGTGTTTCACCTCAAACCCATCTGACATTCAGCTGGATGGATCTGGACTTCGCTTTACCAACAGTGTGATTTATATAAAAAAGGCTCTTCTGGTTGTAGGTTGAGCATGGATCGGATGATGGAGGTTGTGCTCTGGATGGTGTCCTGGGGGAGCGACTGGTGAAACTCTGGTCAGGGTCAGATGGCAGAGAGCTGGTTTTGATTATCAGAAAAAAGGGGGTTGTTGCTGGAAACCTGAGAGGCAGACTGGGACTTTGGTTGGAGGGATAAAGAAGGAGCAAGACTGAAAATCTGCGCCCCCCCCATTCCCCTTGACACACACACACGCATTTTCATCCCCTGCTTTGGATGCAGCCGCTGTTGCGTCCAGGCCTGCGCTGGTGCCAGTGCAGAGAAATTGCCAGTATGTTATCATTCAGGAACTGTAGCGGCATGCAGGGAGGAATGAAAGGAAGAGGTAGAAGTGACAGAATGCAAATGGCTCGCTGGTGATGGTTGGGATGGAAATGAAATGAATGACAGATGAGGTGTTGCCCACTTCGTGTAAAGAAATACACAGAATGGCACCGCTGACCCAGATTGTCTCCATGCACATCCTTAGTTATGCTCTACTCTGTTATTTTTCCCCTCTGTTCCTTCTTTGTCATGATGGCTTTTCAAAATAAAAAATAAAATCACACAAACCGGCTTTTTTTTTTCTTCTTCTTCAGGCCGTGGCATGGTGTTTTGTGCGTACGCGGCGTTACCCTAGCAACAGGGCGATAATTCATCCCCTGCTGTCTGGTGCAGATCGTGTTGCATGAATTTGGCATGACATGTGAGACCTGGGTATCATTTATTCTCTCTGAACGTGCGCTGGCCCACTGATGCAACTGTTTGGAGGCTTTAACTTGTTTTGTTGTTGTTTTTTTGCCGGGGAGTTGCGATGCCGGCTGGGTTGGTGGATGGCTGACAGACAACGTGACGCGTTGGCTCTGCAGACATGTGAATTCAACACCTGCAAAATCCTGTTGTTGTAAAAGCGCAGAGCGCTGCACATTACAGCTGCTCTGCTCTGACCTCGCATTGCTGGCGTACGTCGCCACATTGATATGCTCCTCGCGTTGCTGCTTCTAAATGTCTCTTTTGGTCTGTTGGCATGATTCTTGCCACTGTTGTTCCTCTTCATTTACCTCGTTTATCAGTTTGTTACCCAGATGAATAATGGATGAGGCGGCTGGTTGCCTCAGTGACACGTCAGCCTCATTATTGGCGTGTTTTCTCCTGCAGAACTCTGGTCCACTGACCTCTCCTGCAACCCTTTGACTCTGCTTGCACCATTTCAGCATGACAGATGGATTACTATATCAGCACACGCACTCCACTACCAACAGTCTACTGTTCTAGATCTGATGAAGATGGAAAAACCATGAGATGGACATTTGCAGTTCTGACAGATGCAGTCCTCAATCAGCTAGAGATCAGAATCTGCTCCTTGTTTGTGTTATTGAAAATCAGAGATGGCAGGTGTGATGTTGACAAAAACTGGAAATTGGTGTTGGATAAGAAGAGAATAATCTGAGCTCCTGTAGTCCTTTAATATTTGGCGTTGTGCTCTCTTCTAATCAGGTGCTTGAAGTGAATCCAGCAGATAATCAGTCGGTAGGCAATGAAGGAGACAGACCAGGGTTTTATGGTATTTTATCATTAACAAAAACAAACACAAAATCACTAATTACTTTTACTTAATAATGGATGAAAGTAGAACTGCTGCTGCTACATAAACCAACTCAATACGTGAATCAGGAGGGCGCATTTTTAAACTAATATTTTAATTTGTTTGTCAAACATATGCTCAGATTTTCATAAAGTGTATTTACATGTGATTCTAAAGCAGAAACACCAACAGCTCAGAAGTTTTCATACCCCTGACAGATTTGAAGTAATATTTGAATTTTACCAACATGTTTCTTGTGACTGGATGTCCCATCTAGAATAAGAGGGAATGTAAAGACTAGGATGATTGAGGTTGGAAGAGATCATGAAAGATCAATTCAATAATCTAAATGTTTCTCTGTGTCTCCAGTGAAAACATTGAGGAAACGATTGTAATATCAATAAGGGATTTCTCACATATAATTGAGAAGAGTTTACATCATTATTGGCATATTTTAAGTGCACATAAAAACAGAGCAATTTTTCAATGTTGATAAATTTTTACACTGATTTTTATCTTTTGAGACAACCCTGTTTCCATTTCTATCAGTAACAAACGTCTTGGTTAAATTAAACTGTTTCAAGTCCAAATTGGATGGAAGTATGAATAATATTGGACCTGAAAGGCTTCTGTTAATGCTAGCTCACATGACAAAGTATAAAGAATATATTTTGTTTTCTCTCCCCCAGCCTCTGAAAGATAAAATCAATAAAAATCTGTGTTCATTGTAGAAATGGTTCAGGTTTGATCCATCTAAATATTTTAGATTTTCACATAAAGGAGTTTACTTTTAACGAGTCCAGACTCAATAAATATATGGAATAGCCCTTTAGCTTAGCGCTGAAGCTGATTCTAACTGCAGCATAGTTAGCAACTAATGCAACTTATAGTCTCTTAAAACTAAAAAAAATATGAAAAGTATTTATTAGCCCACTTTGTCAATTGAATAACTACTTCCTTTATTACTTAAAAATAAAAGTCTGAAACAAAGAACAGATTATTAGTTTAATATCTGGGATAATAATAATAAAACCTGACATGCTTACAGCAAATAGATCCTTTAAGAGAGAGACTTTACTTTGACTAGAAATCCCACAGGAACATAATATTGACAGGTTTGGCTACTCATCACTATCAGCCTAACGGTTCTAAAAACATCTGTATCTTTTCTACTTTGAAAAAAACAAGCAGATTATTCGTTGTTCTGCACAGTGAGGTCAGAATTCCAGTCCTCTGTATGCAGATTATACAGAATTCCACCAAATGGGGCCCATTTGGTGGGCCCATTTGGTGGGCCCCATCAGTTTATCCAATATTGCTGCAGTGCATTAAGAATGGAATGAAAGCTTCAGTTGTAAATAATTAATCAGGACTGAATTTGATTTAATCCGTTCTACATGTAGGCAGATGTTTCTATAGTGTGTGAATTATAATGTAATAGGCTCGCATTGCTAACTGTAGTTAGCACCAAAACAAACAGCAGAACCTTCTGTACTCTGGCCAGCTGGTCCGAGACTAAATATTTCAAAAGATGATTCAGGACAAGATCCTTTCGGCTTCAAGCTGATTGCATGATTATAACCTCTGGTCCAAAATTAGCTGTCTTCTAGACCTTTACTGTTTTATGAAAGATCTGTACGATTCACCTGCATCTTTGCGTCTGTAAGATGCAGAACTTTTCATTACAAAGCGCCTCTTTTTCTCAAATGGCAATCGGTTTAGGAATGTACTGGAAATCACAAATAGTTGACTATTTCCAGCAGCAACACATGCAGAGTGGTACCGTGTCGACTTTCTAACACCAGAGATGGGCTGGCTACCTGTTGGTTTGAAGACAGTGAACATCTACAGCGCCATCATCAGGTGGAGGGGCGAGAAAACAGGACGGCCTGTCATTGCAGCAGACAAACATCATCTAATCCTCCACCTGGGACTAGAAATGTGCTGATGCATAAATCTGCGCACACCAATTATCAATGTTGTTATGGCAGAAAGTGTTTGAGAGCTAGACAAGACAGCCGTTCCTCCAATCTGAACCTCCCCCTTTTGTTGACTCTAGTTAGCAGCTAAAATGGGATCTACTCATGAACCACAATTGAGGTTTTGTGTTGTGACCCTGAGTCCTGAAAAATTTCATTTTTATTGATCCCTGTGCAGCAACGCTATCCTCTCTTTTCGTCTTATAGATAGCGGTCAGTAACAAGGCCCAGCAAACGGACACTTCTCAAACACTGAGTGTAATTTATGGTGTAGCTCAAGGCGGCTTTGGTGAGCGTCTGTTTGTCAGAACCAGACTTCTGCTTTCACATCAGATTGCAGCAACTATGAGGAAAGGCTGCTGACTCTTTATGAGTTAGCTTATGGAACAGAAGTACGTCTTTCAGACTTGGTGTTGTAGAAATTTCTCTCTAGCTTCTGTTTTTTCCCATCTGACTGACTCAAGAACAAAGTTATAAATCTATCTACTGAACTTTCAGGTTTCCACGTTCTTGTTATTTCTTATTGCACATTTTAGCGGTGCATTTTGAGAGGAAACTTGTCTGTGTCTCTACTGTTTGCATGCCAGTTTGTTACACTTATCTCTTCTTAATGTGTGTGTTTTAACATGTCGTAACTTATAAGATACAACATGCTACCTTAGCATGTTATACAGTAGTTTTCCCAAACAACTGGGAAAACTACTGTTTGGAAAAACAGTGGTATGTGTTTTTCCAACAAATACTACACTGTGAGGACCCACTGCTCCATATGGGGCCCAGGAGTGCTGCTTTGGGTTTAGAAGTCAGGCTTAGGGTTAAGGTGTGACTTAGGATAAATGAAAATGGCTGGAAGTTAATGTGAAGTCCCTGTGACGATAGAAAGACATACTCTGTGTGCGTGCGTATGTGTGTGTCTGAAAGCTTTGTGTGGCTATAGGGATGCAGCTAAAGCCTGTGGATGACAGACAGCTGGTCTCAGGGTTATATGAGGAAATATTGCCGTCTGTCTGTTGGCTGGTGTCTAACGATTGTTCTTTATCGACACTCGCCGCTTTCTTCTTCTACAGTAATGACCATCTTTTTCAGCTTTGGTTTCCCTCTAACTGCAACACATCTGTGACGGCACTGACCCGGCTCACCCTGAGCTCAGACTACCGTAGCACACAACATCTACAAACAGGAGAACACGTTTTATTTTTGTGCAGCATCCTGCTGTAATGGCTCACATTGTGCTTTGCTGTGTTGAGCTTTTGATGGTTAAATTGGCGGCGCTGTAAAAGCCACAGATTAGGCTTCTGAAAACAACACCTTCAGCTGTTTTAATTTTAGGCCTTAGCAATCTAATGCAACGCTAAAAAAACAATGAAAAGTTCTTATTGTCACGTTTATCATTATCACATAATTACTTAAATAAAACTTTAAGTCCATTTCGCCTAGCCTTTCTACTTCAACATGCTTGGTGTCCTGGGCGATACTCTTTCCATGAATCACTCATTTTTCCATGATTTCTGTTCATTATTTCTGTTATATTTACAACAGGAACCTCACCTTCCATAAACCTGCAAACACAGGATGCCTGCTAAGCTGGCCGTTCATCTTCTTGACCTCGATTGCAGCCTGAAAACAGCGATTTCGTCATCATGCCGCCATATTTTCATTAGGCCTCTGCTTCCAGCTTCTGGCTTCATTGCTGTCAGAAGAAAGTCGAGGTGGTGAGCGGGGGGCAAGGGGGGAATAAAAAGAATTGCACGGAAGCTGTCTTGTTTGAAAGAAAATGCACATGGCGTCTGATTAAGCACATAAATAATTTATAGTCGCTTCATTTATGGGCCATGTCTCAACAAGAAGGTATCGCTCGCCAATTAATATTCCCTCTTTGCCCTCTCTCTCTGAGAGGATCGGGCTTGACGTGCAGCCAGCTGCCAGCGAAGCGCTGTGGAAATGCAAGCAAAGGAGAAGGAATTAGAGAGCGTGTTCATAACTGGAAATGCAAATGAAAGTGTCCCAGAGTTTAATGGCTGCCCCTGTCTGTGCGGGTGCCAGAATGCCAATCAGGCAAATCTGCTCATATATTGTAACCACAGTCTATGTCAGAGGCATGTCAGCTGAAATGCTGTGCTGCAGATCGTAAGACATGAAGGAAACTAATTATTTGATAAGAAAACATAATCTTGATTATTGTTGTAGGAAGAGATTTGCAGGCTTGTAGAATCGTTTTTGATGGATCTGGAATCTAAAACCATTTTTTATGTGCTTAATGACATCCTGACTCATCCATACTCCTCAAAAAACTTTCTGTTTTTGAGATTCATTTTCTACTTATGGAGCAACACCTTGCATAGACATAACTGTCTTTCTAATGTCAGAGTTTTTATATCCTGCTCTTGCTCATTTTTCCAGGTTTCTTTCACTACACCTAACTCATCCATCAGCTTTTCTCTGCTAATGGATGAGTTAGCGTCCATTTGCATCTTCTGTTTAAAATTCATCTCAGCCATGGTGCAAGACTGATACAACATAAATTCAGTTTGAAGTAAATTACAATAAGACAAAAATAGGAACCTGGCATGAGAGTCTGACTGTTAAATAACTTGTGATCTGGTGGTATTAAACTTTAAAGATGATCACATGTACAGTTATGTTCATAATAATAGCAGTGTGTTTAAAAAGGTGAGTAAACGTCTAAGTCCTTCAAATAAATTGTATTTTAATGAACACAAATGCATTGGGGACACTGCACATTCTATTTCAAAGCAGAAAAGTGGAAAAAGTAATTGAATATTACAATATTTTAATATTCAATATTTTTTAACATTATATTTTAAGAAATACAATGTTAAAAAATATCAGTGTTGACATCTTTTTTTTTACAAACTCAACAATAAACTATATAAACTAAGAAATGCTGGAAAATTCATCTTTCCTAAGAATCATAAACTAATATTTAGAATAGAATAGAATAGAATAGAATTCAACTTTATTGTCATTGCATTGTCACAAGTACAAAGCAATGAAATGTAGTTTGCATCCATCCAGAAGTGCTATACAGGATATAAATAGTTATTTACAGGTGTACAAAGATGGTTATAAAATAAAATGTTCTGT